>RJWM01027969.1:0-26203 GCA_004363535.1 Dasyprocta punctata | reverse complement strand
TGCTGAAAGAAACTATATATAATATAGTTAAGATAGTTAAATACTGGTTTCTCTGAGTTCATTGAGCAGAAAGATCTGTGCTGGCATTGTTCAGACAGCTGCATGCAGATGTCTGTGCTCTGGGTGACTGATTTGGGGCTGGCAATGTGCGATGTATCTACCATTGTTGTCCCCTGGTTGTTGTGTTTTGAAATTTTGTTTCATTTTTATTTTTTTCTCTTTGAAATAAAGTGGATTTTTTTTTAAATGTCTATTTTGGGGTCTTCATCCTGGGTTCCTGGCACAGGGCTCCCCAAAACCCTTAGTAATTTCCCGAGCCATGGGTTGCTGAGGCATCAGTCGTTCTCACATTTGGTCCCAGGCCCCAGGGCTCCGGACCCCTTGGAATTTCCCAGCAAGGGAGCATCTTGGTTCTCAGGAGTAGAGGCCTGGCAGTGGCCTCCTTCCGGGTCACAGAGCGACTTCCAGCCCCACACCCCTCCCCCGCCTTCCAGGAAGGGGAGGGGCTGGAGACTGAGTTCATCACGGAAGATCCCTACGTGACAACTGAACCCAAGGGGGTCATGGGGACCTGTGACAGTGGCCCAGTCGGACAGGCTCTGCGGCCAGCTGGGGACTTACCGCCGGCGATTGGCACAGGAAGTGGAAGCTGCCCCAGGGCACCTGTCCTGGCCTGGGGTCGGAATGGAGGTGACCCGTGGACCCCCACTGGTGTCAGAGAACCTTGGACGGCGGGAGAGACCCACGCCTCAGGTCCCAGAGTGCTCCGTGCTGCATAAGGGGAGAGGGAGGAAAAGTGGTCTGGCCTTGGCCCGAGGCACGAGAAAGCATAGCCCTCCCTGACGTTCACTGGACGCTCACAAACACTCTGCGTGCACGATCTTATTTCAAAACAGCCGTGCCATGTTTGTATACCCTTTCACCAGCAAAGCAACTGAGGCTCAGCGAGGAGAAATACTCTGTCCCAACTGACCAGCTCAACGGCATCAAAGGCAAACCTCTAGCTCCAGGTCTGCATCCTGATCGCTGCCTGTAAAGCAACTTTCCAGCCATGACGGCTTCACTTCCCCACCCCGGGTGAGGGTGTCCTCTTTCAAATCCCCCAGCACCCCAGGCCTGGCCCGTGGACAGTGCTGCTTCCCATGGGGCCAGCCTGAACACCGTGTGTCCCTAGGCTGGGCTTCGGTGTTGGGGGCTCACGGGAGGAGCCCCCTCAGCACTGCATCCCAGCGCCGCAGTCACCTGGGAACGGTCCCCTCTGAGTCTCTCCTGCGTGGGGAGTCCGTGCGGGGTCAGGCTCCTCCTTCCCTTCCTCCCAGGACTAAAGGGGCCCAGAGCGCAGCACAGCTGACCCCACCCCTGAAAGGACTGCGTATGCCCACTGGGGAGGGGTCTCTGGAAGTGGGCCTTCCTTGGGCAGCTCCTCCTCTGAGCCGCCACCGGCCTGATGCTGCAGAAGTCACTTCAGACCAGCCGAAGCCTCAAGTCCTTACACGTCTGCGGTCCCCAACTGCAAAATCCTTTGTCATCACCCGAAACCCAGAGAGATCAGCACAGGCTTTAGATGAGCTGAACCTGAATTTCAATCCCCAAATTCCTGCGTGACCTTCAGTTATGCAACCTTTCAGAGCCCGGCTGCAGCTGGAGAACAGGCGCCTGAGGAGTTAGTGCTTGAGGTTCCCCAGTGCCTGGTGCTTAGACGGCACCCAGGGTCCACTTCCCTCCCTGTCACCCGGGAGGAAACAGCTCAGCATGGCTGGGTGCGCAGTCCGAGAACCCTTCTGCACCCCCACCCTGTAATGACGCGGGGCTGAGGGTTCTTCTGTCTCTTGTCCCCATGGCCAACGTGGCACCCGTGATGACACCTGGTGCACTCCTGTCTCGCACCTCCTGCTCTGTTGCAGGTCTACTGATGGCGGGCTCTTCACTGGCTGTGACCCCCCCGTGTGGCCCTGAGCGCAGGGGAGCCCCCCAGGCTGTCCGAGCGGCAGTTCTGGGATCTCTGCCTCCTCCGGCAGGTGACAGGACTGGCAAACAGAAGGGACAGCCAGTGGCCCCCCCAGCCCAAGTCTCTGGAAAGAAGCTGTCGCGCTGAGCTGCCTCCCGGTGCTGCCAGCCGCCGTGCACACTCGGGAGAACCCAGGAGCATCGCACTCCAGCATCCCCAAGCACCCACACATGATGGGTCACAGATCCGGGCCGCAGAGGGTCTCACGGAGCTCCTCACAGGCTCCCTGCGCAGCCAGACCCCTCGGTTTACAGATGGGGAAACTGAGACCCGGGAGGGGCGGGGATGGGCCAAGGTCCTCCAGGTGAGGATGGCAGGCCTGCCCTGTGCCCAGCTCGGACAGCAGACACACCCAGGACCTCATCTCCAGTTCCAAAGCCACCCTCTCGCTGTGGGGAGGTGGGGGTGGCGGCCAGGAGCCGCCTGCTTCCCAGATTGGCTGGAAACCCGGCCTCTGGGGGGGGGCAGAGGTGCGCCCGCCCTGCCCAGAGGTATTTAAGGGTCCCGTGGGGCATGAACCATCCCCGGGTGCGGGCAGCTCGCTCCAGGGTCAGGCTGGGGATCTCTCTGTCCAGCAATCCCTGCAGAAGGGGGCACTTTGGGGACACAGAAGCAGCGCCCCTTCCCACCCTGACCTAGGGTCCGGGCCGGAGAGCGCATGCGGCTGTGGCCTCGCTGTGCCTGTGCAGATGGGATTTTTGGAAATGAGAGGTGGCTGTGCAGACCCGAGCCCTCACAGGAGAGGCCCAGAGGAGCGGGCGGCAGGGCGGGCGGCAGGTCACCGGGGGCTTGGCTCAGAGCCGGACCACTCCCGGGACGTGGGGGACACAGCAGCTGAGAGAGCTTAACCCACCCCCGGGAGGCAGGATCAGATGTGAGGGAGGTGTTTCTGGTGGCAAAGGCTGACGACATTTGAACAGGCTGCCCCGGATTCAGATCAGCATGGCCTGCAAAGAAAGGGGTGCAGGGGCTGGGGTGCGGCTGGGGTGCGACAGGACTGTCGCACACCTGTGTCTGTATGTCTGTGTGTCTCTGTGTGTCCGTCTCTGTGTGTGTTTCTGTGTGTATCCGTGTATCTTTATGTGTGTGTGTGTCTCTGTGTTTATCTGTGTATCTGTGTCTGTGTGTGTGTATCTCTCTGTGTATCTCTGTGTGTTACTGTGTGTATCTCTGAGTGTGTGTTTATGTGCCTGTGTGTATTTCTGTGTGTCTGTGTGTCTCTGTGTGTATATCTCTGTGTGTGCCTCTGTGTGTGCCTGTGTCTGTGTGTTTGTGGCCCCAGGCTCTGCCTCTAGCGCAGGGAAGAAGGAATAGACTGGTGAAGAAGGAAAAGAAAGAAGGCACACAGGGAGGGAGGCAGGTTTTGTGACTTCGGCCCCCTTGGCACATCAAGGGAAAATTCAGGATCTGGATCAGAGAGATCCTTCCGGGACCCAGGCCCCCATTTCTATCTGTGACCTCAACCTCTCCAGTGCTCGGTTTCTGCCTCTGTAATTCACGCTAGTGGCCCCACTCACACTACAGGCTGCCGGGAGAGGAAACGCCATGCCTGTGGGGTGACCCACCCAGGCCCGTGTATCGTGTGGAGCCTTGGTGACCCCAGGACCAAGTGCCGCAGAGCTGTCCCCTGTCCAATCTCCTTATACAGAACGGGCGCCACCCCCCTCCACCTGGGGCAGAGCTGTGCCCCTCGAGCCCACAGCGACCCTCTCAGGAAGCATCAGATTCCCCGGAGGGCGGAGGCCCCCACCTGCTCTTCCCGCCACAATGCCAAACCGGTTCTCCCTCCCATGCCCAGTCCCCGCCCCAGGGCCCCGGCCAGCCCAGGCGGTTACACTGCCCCTTCCTCCTTCCTCCCTTCCTGTCCAGGCTGAGTCCTGGAGAAACTGGCCCCAGACCAGAGCCACAGCCTGGTGGGGGTGAATATCGAGGCTCCAGTTGGCCCTGGGGGAGACGCTGGGGACCCGGAGGGGCAGTGGGTGAGGAGCTGGGATGATCAGGGAGGGTTTCCTGGAGTTGGTGTCTTCCCTCCCGGCACTTTAACTAAGTACTTTTTGGAAGAGGCGTCAGCTTCAGCTCTGTGGGAGGACAGACATGGAAACTGGCCAGCCACGCTAGCCAGGATAGAAAGGTGGGGGGGGGTCCAAGCAGCACACAGTGACGGCAGAAAGCAGGCAGGTCCCCGGGGACCATGGAGGGCATGGTCAGGGGCCCCAGAATAAGTCCTGGTCCCAGGATCCTGAGCCCCGTGCAGCCCTGCTGATTTTAACACCTGGGCAAATCCTCATGTCCCCAGCTCCAGGGTCCTCCCCAACACTGGCCAGTGACAGGCGTACTGCTAAGTGGATGCATGGGCAAATGTCCTCAGTGCCATTGGTCCCCGGCCCAACATCATCAGCCCCAGGGCACCAGCCAGCCCCAGGGACCCGCCACCCCCACTCTGCAGGACCCCCACCCCCAACCCCAGGCGGATCAGGCAGAAGGGCAGCACTGGGTTTGCCCCAGGGTCCAGGACCCTGCACACCCCAAGAGTGAATTCCCTCTGGGAAGGCGTCAGTGTAGGGACCCAGGGCCTCCACTAAGAAAACCGCAACAGGACCAAGGGGCTTTTGCGAAAGGAGAAGCAAAACTTTATTGCGGGAGCAAGCGAGGCACGTGTGAGCCATGACCCTGGACGGCTGCTTCTCACACCCCAAAAGAGGTGGGGAGCGCAGGACGGGGGACGAGAACACGGAAAGCCATCAACCAGGGAACAGGGGACCCGCGTCGGCCGGGCGCTCTCTGAAGACAGGGACTGAGGTCGCTTTCGCAGCCCCTCTGGCCAGTGCCCCCTCGGCCCTGGGGGACTGGGCTGGCAGGGGCTGGTCTTCTTGTGTGGGGCGCTTAGACCTCTCTCTTGTGGGAGGAAACCACCTTGCCATCCACGGACTCCTCGACTTTGATGCGGAAATTGCTGCTGCCGCCCCCACCACCTCCCAGGACAGCTACAGAAAGAAGGTGCACCCTTGAGCCTGGGGACCCCCTCCCCAGTCTCCCACGGCAGTGGAGACCCAAGCTGGGCTCTGGGGAAACTGGAGAGCAGCCTTGAATGGCCACTGGCCAGTGTCCTCCGAGCCACAGGAGGCTGGATGTGGCTCAGAATTACTCCTCGGTTATTCAGGAGGCCCCCTGAGGTGAACCCAGGCCCCTGCTGTTAGGTGACACCTGAGCCAGCACAACTGGGGGTGTCTCACCCTCCGGGCATGAGGGCAGGGGCCAGGCCAGAGCCCAGTCCTGGTCAAAGCCTGCTCACCCTGCGACGGAGCCTTGGAGGCCCCCTGTGGAGGCTCCCCAGCCCCTAGGATGTCTGGTTTCTTTCCTCTTCTTCTGCACCCCACAACTCCATTCCCCACCCCACCTGCCCGGGCAGAGGGAAGCCTCCCTACCTTCCCGGGTGCCGATGCCAGCCATCCTGAAAGAGGGGAGCAGATGTGAATAGAGGGCCAAAGCACCCGTCTCCCTAAGGGGGGCCATGGAGCCAGGCATGGTGGCACTCTCTTGTCCTCCCAGCACTCGAGAGACTGAGGCAGGACATCGTTGCAAGTTCAAGACCAGCCTGGCCTACAAAGTGAGCTCAAGACCAACCTGAACTGCATAGTCAGACCCTGTCTCAAAAATTAGGGCCGGGGATTTAGCTCAGTGGCCTAAATGCCTGCCTGCAGGCGCGAGGTTGTGAGCTCCATCCTGGGTACCAAAATAAAAAGGGAGTGGGGAGCCGTGGATGGCTATGTGGGCCCCTCCAATCCCACCCCAGCCCATGCTGGGCTCTCCAGGGGCTGGGATGTCTGATGGTCCACCAGACCTTGGGGCACCGCAGGCTGACTACTGGTCCAGAGCTCCTCATCTGAGCTCTAAAATCCTGGAGACCACGCCCCAGCTGCCCCATTGCCAGAGAAGCACAGCCTCAGACACAGTGCAGAGGCCGACTGCCGGCTCCTAGCTCTCTCCCTTCCATGTCCCACACTGCTGCCCGAGGTCACCCACTGTCCCTGTCAGCTGACCCCGAACTCCGGCCCCAGGCAGCACCATGCCTACTTGGCGTCCTGGCCCTCGAGCAGGCTGCGATAGGTGGCGATTTCCTGCTCCAGCCGAGACTTGATGTCCAGCAGCATCTTGTACTCCTGGTTCTGCGCCTCCATCTCGCAGCGCAGCTGGGCCAGCTGCTCCTCGATGCCCCCGATCAGGCCCTGGATCTGCTGCAGCTGCAGGGCGTAGCGGCACTCGGTCTCCGCCAAGGTGCTCTCCAGCCCAGCTTTCTGGTGGGACAGAGCGGCAGATGGCCACATCAGGCCAGACAGGAGGCCTCGGAGGGCGGGGGCCCGGGCGGTGCTGGCGGGAGGCAGTGGGGTACCGTGCTCAGCTGGGACTGCAGTTCAATCTCCAGCCCCTGCAGCGTGCGCCTCAGCTCTGTGACCTCCGTCTTGCTGCTCTGGATCAGCTCCGTGTTGGAGGCCACCTCCTTGTTCAGCTCCTCGGTCTGCGGGACACACCCGCATGGCATGAACCCCACCAGAGTCCTCAGAGACCCTGCAGGGGACCCTGGCAGGATGGAGCGGGACGGGGTGGGAGGCGGGGAGCAGCCCACCTTGCTGAAGAACCAGGCCTCGGCGTCCCTGCGGTTCTTCTCTGCGATGGCCTCGTATTGCTCCCTCATCTCGGCTAGCATGCGGGTCAGGTCCACACCTGGGGCCGCATCCATCTCCACATTGACCTGGCCTGCCAGTTGGCTGCTGAACTCCTTCATCTCCTGTGGGCGGGGAGACCCATTAGAAAGGACCCGTTTGTGGCTCCGTCCCTCGCTGGCAGTGTGACTTCATCACAGAAGAGGGCTGGTCACCCAGGTCCCTTGGGGGTGCAGATCTCTCCTGCTCTAGGTCCCTCAAGGGAGGCCCTGAGACACCTGGGAGCTCAGGAAGCAGAGGGTACAGCTGGCCTGGCTCCTGTCCCGGTCTCCAGGGGACAGTGCCGCCCCGAGTCCCATTTCCTCAGAGGGGCCGCGTTTCTGTACGCTTGGCCAGCTGCAGGGCAGCGGCTCGGGCCCAGCCCGTCCCCTCCGCCCACAGCCCCGCACCACCCACCTCCTCGTGGTTCTTCTTCAGGTAGGCCAGCTCCTCCTGCAGGCCCTCGATCTGCATCTCCAGGTCGGTCTTGGCCAGGGTCAGCTCGTCTAGTACCCTGCGCAGCCCGTTGATGTCAGCCTCCACCGTCTGGCGCAGGGTCAGCTCATGCTCATACCTGGGAGGAGAGAAGGAGGCCAGGGTCAGGCGGGGCCAGGTGGAGGGGGTCTGGGTGCTGAGCAGGGCAGGGAAGCTGAGGAAAGGGGCGATGCCAGGAGGGGAGGACACGCCAGGGAGCTCACTTGAGCCTGAAGTCGTCGGCAGCCAGCCTGGCATTGTCGATCTCCAGGATGACCCGGGAGTTGTCAATGGTGTTGGCCAGGATCTGCGGGAGGCAGGGAGTTGCGCCCCTGGACTGCCCGCTGATGCTCCCCAGCCCTGAGCCAAAGGCCTCAACCCTGACCGAGGGCCTCAACCACTCCTGCACCATGGCTGGGGCAGAGCCTGGAGAGACCCCAGCCTCACCTCCAGCGCCCAGGACTTGGCCTGGCCCTGGGCCACCCTCGCTGTGCACTTCAGGGGCTGCCTCCCTGTCCCCAGGGTGTGGGAGACTAGAGTCCCTGGGGGCCTGCCGCTGCTGGGCTGGGGAGCGTGGGCTCCGACGGGGTGCTCTCAGCACTCCCTGCCAGCCTCAGCAGGCTGGTGCCCATGTGTGAGGAAGGACGAGGGAGGCGGAGCCTGTTGTGAGTCCTCAGTGTCCCCTACATCACGATGGTGCTTTGGACGTGTAAGATAACCTTAAAGAGTGAGGCACGCGGTCCTGGCATTTAGGGAGCAAGAGGCCCCATTGAAGCCCAGTCCTCCTGCAGGGGGCAGGGGCAGGGCAGTTAGGGCCTCTCTGGAGTCCCCACCTGTGCCCTGACAGCACGTGGGGACCCCAAGTCCCCTCCCCTCCCGGCACCACTGAGTGGAACAGCTGTGCTTCCCGAGTGTGTGGAGGTCACGGGGAAGGAAGGGGTCCCCGGTCAGCAGTCAGCACTCGCCCTGCCCGGGGAGCCACCTGCGCCCCGCACCCCGACACGGGCGGCTCACCTTGTCCCGGAGCTCTTCGATTTCCTTGTAGTAGCGGCTGTAGTCCCGCTCTGGACTGGCCGGGCTCTGCTTCTGGTACCAGTCTCGGATCTTCACCTCCAGCTCGGCATTGGCCTCCTCCAGCGCGCGCACCTTGTCCAGGTAGGAGGCCAGGCGGTCGTTGAGGTTCTGCATGGTCACCTTCTCGTTGCCAGCGAGGAGGCCACCATCACCACCACCAAAATCACCAAAGCCCCCGCCGAAACCCCCGCCCAAGCCGCCTCCGAAACCTCCGCAGAAGCCGCCACTGAAGCCCCCTAAGCCATAGCTCATGCCGCCCCCATAGCCTCCTCCTGACCCCGAGGAGACGAACCTAGCGGAAGAAGCTGAGACACCACGGCTTCCACCTCCGCTGTACAGGCTCCCCCCACCAAAGCCGCCTCCCCCGGCCCGGAGGGAGCCCCCACGGCTAGAGCCACCCCCAAAGGTGGAAGAAGAAGTCTGCAGAAATGTGGTTGCCATGGCCAGGCCGTGGGGTGTCGGGTCCTCAGCAGGCACAGGGGGAGAGACAGACAGACAGGCAGACAGACAGACACACGCAGACAGAAGATGCGCACTGGGGAGAAACCGGGGCGCAGCAGCCTGGCACCCGCAGGCCCGGGCTCCTTATGTACCCCTCTGAGGGGCTGTGGGCGGCTCCTCCCCTGGACAGAGTCAGCCCTGCCCCCAGCACAGCCGCCCCCACATCTCCACGTGGCTCCTTGCAGGTTTTTTTTTCCTTCTTCTTCTTTTTTTAAAGCAACAAAAGAGATGATTCAGAATTAATGGTGTTTCGCCTGGGGCCATGGATTTAACACTTGGATTGCAGGTTCCTGGCTCTCTCTGCCCCGTGAGAAAGAGCCGCTCTGCACAGAACAGTGCCCAGGCCTCCGCCCACCCCGTCCCGTCCCGTTAGCACAGGGAGGGAACCCAGACTAGGCTGCCCCAGCCTGTGAGCTTCCCCCAGGGGGACGGCCGCCCGCGCTCGCCATCCCTGGCCCTGCTCTGAGCTCTGCCCCTTGCAGAAGAGCTGTGGGGACCCACAGGACCAGGCAGCTCCCTCCCTGCCACCAACACCCTCTCCTTCCCCCATCCTCCACCACCTCCTGCTCCCCAACGCCCAGCCCCAGTCCCAGCCCCGTGCCCTGGCTGGCTTGCAGGCGCCTTGGGGCTCGGGCTGACGGGGGGCTGATGGATGAGCCGCCACCTGCCAGCTGCACATGTCCCTGAATTGCTGCCCGCACCCGGGCGCGTTGGGGCAGCCCTCCACAGATAAGGAAACCCCCGCCCGCCCGCCCGCCCGCAGGGGCAAGTCACAGCTCAGCGGGGCGGGATCAGCCCCCGCCGCCTCCCCTCCCCTCCCCTCCCCTCAGCACAGCAGGCCGCAGAGAGAGGCAGCAGGAGGACCCGCATGCAGGTGGAAGGCACCAGGGACCTCGAGTCTGACCGAGATGGAGGCCATTCCTGTCCCAGGGCTGCGTAAGCAAGGAGCGCCAGGCCTGGACTCAAGCCTGGCCCGTGTCCATGACAGTCCTGGGGAGGGAACCCCAACTCTTCACTTAGCTACATCCCCAGACTTTTTATTTTTCATTTTAAAATAGGTGCTCACTAAATCACTCAGTTGCCCAGGCTGGGCTCAAACTTGCCATCTTCCTGCCTCAGCCTCCCAGAATGCTGGGATGACGGCAGGTACCATTGCATCCCCAGCTGGACCTGTGTATTTTAAGGTTGCGCTTCTTTGTGGAATGGGTCAGGATCAGCACTCGCTTCCAGGCAAGCCCTGCAGCCAAAGGGCCCCGTGTTGCCTCTGCCGCCTCCCAGCTCCCACAGACGGGGGACAATGGCCAGCAGCTTATGCAGTGCCTGGGATTTGGAGGACCCTGCCGGGAGGGGCTGCACCCTTGGACACCAGAACACGCCCTGCCCTGCAGGCCTTCTGTGGCCTTCAGCTCGGCCACATCCCTGCCCATAACCAACTCCCACAGACAATACAGGCGTTCTTGTTTTAAACTCACTATGGAGCCCAGGCTGGCCTCAAACTCCTAGCGATCCTCCTGCCTCAGCCTCCCATGTCCTGGGATGACAGGCATGTGCCACCACTCCCGGCTGGTTTCCGTTGTGATCCACCACACAGAACAGCCCCCCACCCCTCTAATCCCAGGCATGACACAGAGGATGTCTCACAAGGAGCAATATCAGGACTCAGAGAGGGGAGGTCGTTAATGTAAGACGGCACAGCTAGGAAGGGAGTAGGAGAGAGGGTCCCGCCCTCGGACCCCAAATTCCTGCATCTCAGCCGCTGCCCAGCGGGATGCAGCGAAGCAGCCCCAGGTGAGCGCTGGGCCCAGACAGTGGAGCATTCACTGGGAAGACGCTGTCTCTCCTCCGAAAGAAAAATAATCAAACCCAGTCAGCCAGCCGCACCAGGGCCCCTGCAGACTCCGCGGCCCCAGCAATTAGCACAGGACCAGACTCCAGCCCGGTGAGGAGGGTTGCGTCTGCCTGCCCCGCACCCCAGCTCCGCTCCGTGCTCTGCTGCTTCCCCTGTTCGCCCAAGTGCAGGCCGTGGACCACAGTTACTCCGGGCTGGGCAGCGCCGGGGCCTCCTTGCTGGCACCAGGCCCAAGGTCTTTGGCTGGACTCCGCCCTTCACAATGACCCCAGCCCCGGACCACCATGAGCCCAGGAGCTGGGGACAGAGGACTCAGACCCTCCTGTGCATGCGTGATGCCTTCTCCGGAGCCTCAGTTTACCAACCAGCAAAATGGAAATAACCCTGGCTTTGCGATGACAGAGCAAGGTGGGCAGTGGGAAGACCCCATCCCCAGCCCCCGCCCTGCTGTCCGGGACGTAGCTCCCAGGCTGAGCAGAACAAAGGCAGGCTTCATTCCAATACCCAAAACCCACCCGCTGTGACCCAGCCGCTGCCCCACCTGTGCGGCCAGACCCGCCCCGGGCACATTCCAGGGCCCCTGGGAGGAGGGAGGGTTTCGGCTGTGACAAGGGAGGCTTTCACGGCGGGGGCGGGACGAAGAGCCCCGGGCGGCCGGGCCGGGCCCCACGGCTTCCTGAAGGTAAGCGGGCAGGGTCAGGGAAGCTCTGGGCTCTGGGTCCCAGGCTGCACTGCGAGCAGCCTGAGATGTGGAGCCGGCTGAGGGCGACGGGGGAGACAGCGCCCCCTCCAGGCCAGCATGAGGTGGCAGGAGCCGGGCACAGGAACACTGGCAGGGCTGTCACAGGGAAATGCCTTTGGTTTATACTTTTTGCCGTACTGCGTGAGGATTGAACCCATGGCCTTTGCCCCACCTACCTCCCCTGCTTTTTTTGTGTTTTTTTATTTTGAGATAGCATCTGCCTAAATTATTCAGGCTGGGTTGAACTTGCCATCCTCCTGCCCCAGTCTCCCAGAGTGCTGGGACTGCTCGTGTGTGCCCCATCCCCACCCCAGGTCACCGGGAGTTCAGCAGCAGGGTGGGGGGACCCCACACGTCTACTGAGGGGCCCTGCCTTACTGGCCTTTTATTACCCCAAGGGCCCCACGGTACCAGGAAGCTGGGACTTCATTCTTTTATCTGCACAGGCTGCCTGGGCGAGCTGGGCCGCCCAGGCGGGGGAGGCCTGGGTCACAGCTGGGTCCCTTTCCTGACTGGGGCCCAGGTAAGGGCTGGTGGGCGAAAGGGGTTTTGGGGTTAGCACAGGAGCACGGAGGCACTCTCCAAACCCCAGTGCCGCTGGCTAAGCAGAGAAACCTGCGCCAGCAGGAACCACCTCCAGGGATCGGCATGGATGGAAACTTTAGGGGACCACCCGGGAAGGGGTGGCACCTGGAGCTGAGAATTGGGAGGCTTGTCTTCTTGTTCTGCCTGCGCTGCGGAATCAGTTACTTGACCTCTCTGAGCCTGTTTCCTAATGTATAAAACACAGCCCCTACTACCACTACTTCACATGCATGCGCGCGCACACACACACCCACACACAGAGAACTACAATCAAAAGAAAACCGAACCTAAATCCATTTCAGACCTCACCTGTGCTGTATTAGAGCAGTCACACACCACAAACCACCTCACCTCCCTAAGCCTCAGTTTGCCTGTCTGTAAAATGGACTCAATCAGTGTTTCTTTCATGGGTTAAATAAATGAAGGCTTATGGGCCAAGAGGAATTGTCAGGAGGCTGAAGGGCAGGTGTGTCCCTTCCCTTTCCTGGAACAGGGTGGAATTTGGTTCAAATAAACTCAGGGCCAAGCTCTGACCCACCTCTCCACGGGCTGCAATAAAGCAAATCTTTGCTCCTTGGGCCACTGAGTTTTATTGGGAGGTGGGGTGGGGTGGGGCGGGGTCAAGGGCATGCCCTTCTGGGTGCCCAGGACCGGCTTTCTGCAGGAGGCAGGACCAGGAGGCAGGACAGGGGGCCCAGGACCCAGGCACGGCTGCTCAGATGACCTTAGGGCCAGGCAGGTTGTTGTAGTGGGCGTCCTGGCCCTCAAGCAGGCTGCGGTAGGTGGCGATCTCCTGCTCCAGCCGCGACTTGACGCCCATGAGCTGCTGGTACTCCAGGTTCTGGCGCTCCGTGTCCGCGCGGACGTCGCTCAGCTGGGCCTCAATGCTGCTGATCAGCGCCTGGATCTGCGCCAGCTGGGCTCCAAACCTTGCCTCGGTCTCCGCCAGGGTCCCTTCCAGGGCGGCTTTCTGCAGGGAGGGTGGGGGCATGACTCAGTAGAGCCGGACACCCACAGAGGGTTTGGGCACAGCCACCAGCCAGGCTGCCCGAGCTGCCAGAGTCCTGGGGTGGGAGCCACATACCATGCTGAGCTGTGACTGCAGCTCGATCTCAAGACTCTGCAGCGTGCGTCGCAAGTCGGTCACCTCGGTCTTGCTGACCTCGAGCTGCTCCGTGTGGACAGCGACCTCCCGGGTCAGCTCCTCGGACTGGGACAAGAAAGGAGAGGATGAGCAGAGCTGGGGTTTTCTGGGTGGGCGCACCAAGCCCTCTCCCTGCCCGCTACCCAGGACACCCGCTTGCCCTGCATACCCGGCTGGTGAACCAGGCCTCAGCATCCTTCCTGTTCTTCTCGGCCATGACCTCGTATTGGCTCCTCATGTCGCTCAGGATCTTGGCGAGGTCGGTGCCTGGGGCGGAATCCACCTCCACACTGACCTGACCACCCACCTGGCTCCGCAGGGCATTGACTTCCTGGAAAGACACAGCAGAAGTGGGCATGCCAGGGCCCGAGTCTGCAGGGCCTGGGCCAAGTGACTCCCCCTTCCCACAACCTCCAGGTCAAAGGGCATGGATTTTCAGGGATCAGCACTGGGAGTAAAGAGCCAGGGTTCCCACCATCCCCTGCTGGAACCCTAGGAGCCATGAGCATCATCCAGGGCCACGTGGAGGGTGGACAGAAGGCCCAGCTGCCCACCTCCTCATGGTTCTTCTTCAGGTAGGCCAGCTCCTCCTTCAGGCCCTCAATCTGCATCTCCAGGTCGGTCCTGGCCAGGGTCAGCTCGTCCAGCACCCTGCGCAGCCCATTGATGTCGGCCTCCACACTCAGACGTAGGGCCTGCTCCGTCTCGAACCTTTCAGAGGAACCATGGCAGTCAGGCCGGCATTGGCATTGGCTCTGCCTCCCCGCCTGCCCAGCTCTGAGGCGGTCACTCACTTGGTCCGGAAGTCATCGGCAGCCAGACGGGCGTTGTCAATCTGCAGGACGATCTTAGAGTTCTCAATGGTGGCTCCAAGAATCTGGAAGCAGAAGGCGGGACGTTGGCACCAGCTCGCCACAGCGGCACTGCCCACCCCATGTGCCCACTCCCCAGTGCCCGGTCACCCAGTCGATGCCCGCTGATCTGCTCCCTAGAGTCAGACTATGCCCAGGAGCTGGGCAGGGCACCAGGTGGGGTCAGCAGGGAAGCCCAGGGAGGACGCCTGTGTCCTGTGCCCAGGGGCACTCTATGTCCCTGAGGGGTCTACACACCAGACTCGGGGACAGGAGAAGGGCTGGCACCTCGCTCTGCACCCCTTCTGTCTCCAAGAACATTCTGCCTTCCGGAAAAGCAGCCCATTCTATGCCAGGTCCTTGGACCTGGTTCTGTCCAGCCTGTGTGCACCCAGGGTGCAGGGCTGGGAATCTGCCACGCCCACCCCGGTCTGAGGCTGCATGGCCTTCGGGGACAGTCTCGGCCCCCAGCTTGCCCCTGAGAGCAAGGCTGAGTCAGAGCTCACCCACTGCGCCACCACAGGGAACCCAACAGCGATTAGAGAAATGGATGGAGTTTAAAAACCAGAGGGGCCCACCCACCGAGGGTGAGAAGGGCTTCAAGAAATTGCATGAGAGAGAGAGAGAGAGAAAGAGAGAGAGAGAGAGTGTGTGTGTGTGTGTGTGTGTGTATGTGTGTGTAGGTGAGTGAATGAGGCAGAGGGAGTGAGAGCGAGGAGGGCGAGAGGTGTGCAGAGGTGCTGGGTCCCTGGGAAATGTGTTTTCTTTTTGTTTGGGCAGCGTCGTTGATACCACTAGGCAACCCCCCTGCTGCCTAACCCCAGCCCATGTAACGGGTTTCTCACCATAAACCACATTTTAAAAACTGTGATAAGCACTATTCTAGCTGGGGGGTTCAGTTTGGTTTGGTTTTCTGAGACAAGAGTCGCACTGTGTAGTCCAGGCTGGCCTTGAACTTGAAGTGATCCTCCTGCCTCAGCCTCCTGAGTACTGGGATTCCAAGTGGGTGCTCGCTACGGGGCTGCTGACACCTCTAGCTCTCGCCCTTCCTGCATGGGTGGGGGCTGTGACCTCCCTTCAAGCAGAAGGGCCCATTCGTTGCAGTTTGTGGCCGGAACCCCAGGGAGTGGCTGGCCCTGGACCTGGAACTCCAGGGCAGAGGGCTACACAGCCAAGGTGTGGCCTCCACTCTGTCCCTCCCTTCCCCTCCACAGGCTCTCCCATTCTGCCCAGGGTGTGTGCGTGTGTGCGCCCGCATGCACTGAGCTACACCCCAGCTCCATTTATTGTATTTTGAGATGGGACCTCAGTAAATTCCACAGGCAGAATCGACACTTGCCACCCTCCTGCCTCAGCTTCCCAGGGTACTGGGATTAATTACTCTTCAGCTTGGGTGACTGGGACAGAAGCTGAGAGAAGGCCAAAGCCTATGTCTGATGGAAATCAGACCTCAGGAAGGAATGCAGGCATCCACCTCGGGGTCCCGGGGCCCCAGGGCTCCAGGGTCCCGGGGTCAGGTCCTGCCCAGGCTGCTCCAGTCCTCCCGGGGCCAAACTCCTGCTCCTTGCTGCGCCCCTGGGCATCACCCCGGGCAGCCCCGCACATGTCCCGCCCGGCTGCCCCTTGACCCCTGTCCCATCCCCTCCTGCCCCTCCTCACCTCGCGTCCCAGCGAGTGCCCACCCGCGCCCCAAGGCTCCCACCGCCCACCTTGTCACGCAGGTCCTGGATGGTCTGGTAGTAGTGGCTGAGGTCGCGGGCGGGACCTGGGCCCTGCTTCTGGTACCAGTCTCGGATCTTGAGCTCTAGGTCGCCGTTGGCGGCCTCCAACGCGCGCACCTTGTCCAGGTAGGAGGCCAGGCGGTCGTTGAGGTTCTGCATGGTCACTTTCTCGTTGCCGCCCAGCAGCGCGTCCGGCCCGGCCATCCCGCTCGCGAAGCCGCCCCCGAACCCCCCTGAGCTCGAGGACACGAAGCGCGCGGAGGACATAGACACGCCGCGGCCGCCGGAGCCGCCGTGGATACTGGGCGCACGCAAGGCGCCCCCTGCCCCAAAACGCACAGAGCCGCCGCCCAGGCCCCCGAGGGATGAGGTGACCGAGGACTGGCGGTAGCTGTAGGCGGTCATGGCGAGCGGAGGACACGAGCCAGCGAGCGACCGGGACCAGAGCGGTGCAGCGGGAAAGCGGCGAGGCCTTCACCTGGCGCCTTTTATGCCACTGTCCTCGAGGGGTGGGGTCGGGGGGATGGCTGGGGCCTAAGGACTTGCGGGCTCCGAGTGCAAACCTGAGCGCTGCCCATTGGTCACTTCCGCGCGCCCCTCCCCGCCGCGCGCCTCTTCCCGCCTCCTGGAAGCTGCTGGGCGCCGGCCCCTGGACTGGCTCTCCGGGGGCTCCCCGGTCCTTGCCCCATCCCGCACTCCCCGGAATTACAGCTCCTCCGAAATGACCTCCTCCAGGTCCCCGCCTGTGACCCCCGCGCGCGCCTTCCGCGGGAGCAGCATCAACCCCCGTCCCCGCAGTGCACGCCAGATTCCCTCACCACGCGGAAACCACAGCCCCCAAAGCCCGCCCCGTGGGGATCCCCTCACCCCAGCTCCTCCCTGTCCCCTCAGACAAAGGCCGTTTCCGGATGGAGGAGCCGCAGGCTTCCTGGCCTCAGACACAAAGCTGCCCCACCCCTCCTGGCCGCGGGGAGCCCCAGGGTGGCTGCACCTGGTGGCAGCTGCGGGGAGTGGCCCTGGCAGCTGGACTGGCGCCGTCTCAGTCCTGGGCTGCAGCTGAGCCCCCCAACCTGGCCCCCAAGCAAGCCCGCATTCCTCGGGCATCTGTGGGGCTCCCCCAAGGAGTCTGTGCCCCCCAGGGAGGCAGGTAGCTTGCCCGAGAGGCATTTAGTGCCAGCCAGGCAAAAGTGGGCTGGGCCGGCGCCCTCCGGGGCCCTCTGAGTAGGAGCTAGAGACAGTGCAGAGCCCAGGAGCCTACGTGGTTCTCCGACCGACCCTCCTTCCCTCTCACTCCCCTCCCCTCCCCACCTCTCCTCCCCACGCTCAGCCCCAGCCCTTTGTTCCTTTCCACAGCCCCACCACAGGTCTAAATGTCCTGCCAGGCCTGCGTCCTGCCCCCACGACCTCCCCTGTCCCAGGCTGTCCCCAAGGTCCCTTCTCCTACATCCCCCTGTGGAAGGCGCAAGGGTCCCATCTGTTTATTGTCACCTGGATCTCCTGTGTCTAAGTCCCCTAACTTTTGATCCCAGTCTTGTGACACTAGTCCCCAAAGAATTGTCTTCCAGCCACCATCTTATCCAGGAACCTGGGCGAGACCAGCCTCAGGTCATTCAAACTAGAAAAGCAGCTGCAGGAGGAGGGAAAGTAGGTCCGGGGTGGCCAGAGCGGGCAGGGGGACCCTGGGCCGGCCAGGACAGCAGGGTGCGGCCGGCCTCACACTGGCTGGGTGAGTCACTCCTTATCTGCCCCAGGGGCCTGGCTGGGGTGGGGGTGGGGCAGATAGTTGCTAGGCGAGGTAAGCATCTCGGTGTTACCGGCCGGTAGGACACTGGGAGAGGGACTTTGTATTAGGAAACAAAGAACAAGGCCACCGGTCCTGCCCCAAAGACTAAGGCGTCCTAAACTCCCTGATTTCGGAAGCCCTTGGTCTCTGAGTCCCAGAACAATACAGCACTGGCCCGGGCAGCCCCTGCCAGGCCTCCTCAGAGCCTCGCACAGCCCACGGGAGAGGGTACTCCCGTCCCTTGGGACCGTGAGGTGGAGGACCCCGAGGGGCGCAGTGACCACTGCAGGCCCACAGCCGGGGCTCCCAGACTCTGGCTTCCAGCCTCTTGACCCCGGCCCGCAATCCTGAGCGTCCAAACTTCTGCTCCCCTCCCAGCGAATCCATAGCCCCCCCGACACCTCCCTCAGTCCCTTCCAAAACACCCACTCCTCCAGGGTCCTGGGGCCCCACAAGGTCCCGAGGCTCCGCTGCCCCCCGCCCACCGCCTGGAGCACTGCGGCTGTGGGTGCTCCTCTTGACAAGGGTGCCAGGAACTCCGAGAAAAAGCCACCTCTGCCCCAGAGATGCAGCCGAGGCTTCCCGCTGCTGCTCCCTTTGGTAAACAGGGCGGCCACCCCACCGCGCACCCGGCCGCCTGAGCCTCTCCTCCTCCGGCTCCAGGAGGCTGGGACCAGAGGAGCCCCTTTCAAAGCCAGTAAACGAGGTAACAATGAAGACCAGGCCAGGTTCGAGCATTGTCGGGAGGATAGCAGGGACAGCGCTGGGAAGGTCCGTCGCTGTCGCTGTGCCTGGCCAGCAGCCAGCACTGGAGCCACCTTGCTGTCTTGCTGTGTAATACTATTAGTGCACAGTGGCCTGTGGTTGTCACGATTGCAAGTATCACTGTTGGGTTCTGTTCACTCAGCCCCTTCCTAGTGTGCTGGGCCGTGGGGTCCTTTGGGAATATTGATTCAGATCCTACAAGTCGCAGAAAATGCTGGCCTGGACCGAGAATGCTTGCAGAGATAAAGGGACTGCACCAGGTCACCCTGCTAGCTGGGGACAAGCTGAGTTTAGTTTCTAGGTTCCCAGTGCCTTCTGGTTCCCACCTGAAATACATAGATAGAAGCCTGGGGCATGGGGGCGGGGGTTAAGACAGGGTCTTGCTATGTAGTTCAGGCTGGCCTTGAACTCACTGTGTAGCTCAGGCTGGCCCCAAACTTGCAGCAATCCTCCTGCCTCAGCCTCCCGATCGCTGAGATGACAGGCATGCACTACCATGCCCAGCTCACAGAAGCTTTTTGCATTTAGCGGATGAAGACGGTGACCAAGGAAGAGGTTCAGGGAAGGGAGTTTTCATCCCCCCGTGGAAATGACTGTGGTTAGAGACCAGCGGAGAGAAAGAGGAGGCCGGAACCCTGGTCCCTGAGTAGAACAAAGTGGGCTGCAGATGACGGTAGATGACCACAGCCACCCTCTGCTATGTGGACCGCTACGCTGAACTCTGTACACTTCATGTCGGTGAATTCTGTCCAGCAGATATGACTGGCCCCATTTCACAGTCAAGAAAACTCAAAGGTTTCAACTCAAAAGGCTCAAAAGGTTAATAGCATGGCTGAGGTTCCATCAGGAAGTCATGGACCTGGAACTCGATCGTAAATCCATAACTCCCCAAGGCCACCGCCCCAACCTCTGACACTTTCCCTCTTCTCACGGGACGGAGGCCAAGCAATCGTCCTCCACCTCCTGAGAACACGCCATCCAGGTGGGGCAAGCAGAGTGCCAGCTCCATGGTCCTGGGCTGTCCCTGCCACGACGCCCCGCCCTGGGTCGGGCCGTGGGCCGCTCAGCCCCTGCTCCCTGAGCTCGCCTAGCAGGAAAGAGGGACTCGGGTTCCCAGCAGGGCAGAATTGTAAGCCGGAGGGCAGAGAGGGAGGAAGAAGACTCCAAGAACTTCCTGCCCTTCCATCAGCAAGGCCTTCCCCAGACGCCGGCCATGCTCCAGGGACTGACCGCAGCTTGCGGGCCTGTGTCCCGTGCTGTATATCGGCCCCTTCTTCCGTGCCCCAGGTGCACTGGGTCGCCAGGTTTTGGGCTGCATGGGGACTCAAGGGACAGACTGGCTTTAAGGACACAAGACAGAACCACACATTCACTTTCGCTACCTCCGAGGGCTCGGAAACAGGAAAGCAGCAGAGGAGACAGAGGCGAGCCCTAGGGTTTAGGGGCACAGGAAGAGGGAAGGGCAGGGAGGCCATTAAAGGCAGGAGCTGCTCGGGGCACCCCCAGAGCAGCTCGGAAACTGGGGCGCCAGCTGCTCTGGGAGGAGGAGTGGAAGTCACGTGGTCCCAACAAAGTCTGACAATAGCACACACCGGGGAAGCGGCAGGCAAGGAGCCCCCCAAAACGTGATAGGTAGACAGGAGAGTTGCAATCACCCACTTGGCAGGCGATTTTCAAATGCTCACACTGACCACAGCTCCGCTGCCCCCATGGACCCCAGGGAGGCCCTGCAGCATGTTCAGGGAGACCCAAGTCACCACGGCACTCACTTATGTTCCCAGCACTCTGCAAGGCTGAGGCAGGAGGATCACTGCACATTCTAGGCCAGCCTGGGCTACTTAGTGACTTAGCAAGACCCTGACTCAAAATAAAAATTGAGAAAAAAGCCTGGGAATGTAGCTTTGTACAAGGACTCGGGGTTCAATCCCCAGTGCCAGAGAGAGACACAGAGAGGGAGAGAGACAGAGAGGGAGAGAAGGAGAGAGGGAGAGCTCTTTGAAGCACTGTTTGCAATAACAAAAAGACAGAAACAACTGCTGGTGGGAGTGGCTGAGTAAACAGCAGGACAGGTACACCAGGTGGGGCAGAAGCAGAAATCAAACAGCGAATGTCAACAAACAGCGGCAGGAAAATCCCTGAGAGGCGAAAGCGCTGGAAAGCTTCCCGTGTAACAGGACAAATGCACCATGCAGACACCAGGAGGATGATGGATTGCTATCCTCAGTTGTGTATGAATCTGCCTCAGCCCCGGAAAAGGAAAGAGTCGCACAGAGAGAGTCCCTTGGGAGAGACGGTGGTCGAAGGGCAGCGGTCAGGGGAGACCTAAGCTGGATCCCTCTGGTTTGAATTCTAACAAGGATGTGTCAACGCATTGTCTGTTAATTAGATGCAAAATGATTCCTCAGGGGTCCCCATAAGGTCGACATTTATTTAGAACTGGCCGAAGTCAGTAGGGACGCAGCCTCCCCTCCCTGCAGCCACCACCGACATCCATGGCTCTGCCCATCCACGCTTTGCCCTGGAAAAACAGACAGGAAGTTTGGGGGTGGGAGGAGCAGGAGTAGGGAGAAGAGAGACCTCTGTCCTGGGTCACTGGGGCTGCAGGAGGAATTTTGGAAGCACCTGGTACCAGGGGGCTCCTCAGCCCCGGTGACTCTGACCTGGGGGCGAAGGCCTCTCCCTCTCTGGCTCCCCGAAGATCAGGAGATTGGGGGACGTCTGCAGCTGGCCCCTGCAGAAGTTCCCATGCTGGCAGGTGCGACTGTACCCCAGGGCTAGAGCAGGTGGCTGGGCAGAGTGTACCTGTGGGCCTGTAGCCAGCAGCAACCCTCCGGGCACCTGTAACCACGCCCCTGGGGACATCGTGAAATAACAGGGTGATCTTTAAGGGCCCCGGACCCGATGGCCAACGTGCAAGCCACCATGCAGAACTAGGGGACAGTGGCATTTGGGAATCCTGGGTGCCCCGTCCTGCCTGTCCCCAAGGACCCGAAGGGCCAGTAGGTGCTCACCAGGGAGAGGTGTAGAAGACAGAAGAGCTGGGGAGGTTTGGGGGTCTTCAGGTCAGCGGTGTGGGGCTCCAGGGAGGAGGTCAACGTGGGCTCAGGCTGGGCAGAGAACTGAACCCGGGCCTGAGGAGGAAGGCTGTGGCACAGTCAGGTGTATGTATTAGAATTTTCAGGGGTTTGGGAAGGGAGTGGGGTGCTGGGAAAGGGAAGCTGCCTGGCCAAGGTCAGGGGACCCGAGTGGGGTCCTGAAGCAGATGGAGAGGTGGGGTGGACAAGGATGCACAGAAACAAGGTACTCTCGGTGGCTTGGTGACAAACGGGAGGGACAGGAGAGGGACAGTGCACAGCACGCAGCTGTGGGCCAGAAACACAGGCCAAGTCCCAGGGGGTCGCCATGAGCAAGACCCCACACCCCACACAGAAGCCCCAGCTTGCTGGTGGCTGGAAGGACCCAGCTGGCCCGGTTGTGGGCAGCAAAGGCCATATTCACAGCGGCGTCTCAGGGACTCACAGCCAGCAGCCGCTCATCTGCAGGGAGGGGGGCTCCCTAAAGCACGCCCAGGAGAGGGGGCAGGGCAGGCAGCTGAGTCAGGATGACCCCGTGCTCTTCTGCAAGTCCCTGGGGAGGAAAAACCAGCCTGACCAGAACTGGAGCTGGCCATGGGGGAGGGGAGAGCCCAGCGCGGCAGGGACAGCGGCCATCCAGTGCAATCGGCTGCCCCTGGGTGCCACATTCCACACCCAGGAAGCCAGGCCCAGGACGTGAGGAGGCTCAGGGTCCCGGCACTGGGAGGGACTCGCCTTCCCCTCCCCTGCTCTGTGCTCAGGCCACGTGGACCTCTGCCCTGCCCCGGCCTCGGCCCAGCCCCCACCCCCCCAGGGCAGGTCCAGGAAAGCAGCAGCTCAGGGTCCGGGGCTGCCCAAGGCCGATCGCTGCAGGCTGCAGAGGCCCCGGGCTGGGCGGGGCCCCAGGGCCCCTCCTAGGGAGCACCTGGTCACTGCGAAAAGGGGATTTGCTGACCAGGGGAAGGATCTGAGAAGCCCTTGTTTAGAATTTAGCAGAGCTTCTGCCAAGGGAAAGTTGTTTTTTTGGTTGGCAGCAAGTGCTCCACCACCAGGCTCCCCCAACCCAACCTTAACAAGGGGTTCTGGACCTTTCTGTGCGACAGACACCTTCAGGACAGGACCCTCCAAGCTACCTGCCCAGCCGGGAGCAGGGAGCAGGGCCAGGAAGGGGTCCTAGTGCTCAGGGAGGGCCTCTGGGGAAGTGGCCCCAGGATAGAACTGGGAAGCAATCCAGGGCCTTGGGGTGGGGGGAGGGGACAGAATCCTGGGGAAGGGAGCTGAGCCGCGAATGGGGGCTCAGCTAGTGGGGTGCTGAGCAGGGTGAGGTACAGGAGGTGAACACAGGGCCAGGGCCGGGCACAGGAACTCTGCAGCCCCCCTAAGAGCTGGGTTGAGTCTCCGGAGAAAGGAGCTTGGAGCAGAGGGCCTCAGGGTCCAGCCACCGACCTCCAGGCCAGGGCTCCCCCACCCCCGGGGCCTGCCTTAGAAGGAATCCTGGCAGAGCAAGTGCGGCTCCGCTCTCAGTGGGTGCTCCAGGTCCGCCAGCCCCGAGGGCTCTGCAGGAAGGGGAGGAGAGAGGCTCCCTGGGCCACCAGCCTGCCCTCAGGGCCCTGCAGGGCACCAGGCAGAGGAGCAGGAAGAGACTGTGACCAGGACTGGCATTTTCTGCATTTTTCACAAAGCCAGGCGATCCGTGTGGCCCCTGGGGTGGACCGACCGGGGAGTGTCTGTAAGATTCTAGTCTGACTCAGCCCATCCCTGGGGCTCGCAGCCTTGGGGGAGGCTGACCTGGCTTGCTGGCTAGAGGGGGCAGGCAGGTGGGCCATGACTAGGAGCCCAGCAGACAACGCCAGGCCCCAGAAGCTGCCGGCTCCCACTGGCTGAGGCCAGCTGCAGCAGGAGTACTCATGGCCGGCCAGGGAGGCGACACCTGTGCGGGGAAAGAGGGAGCTGATGCCCAACCCCATGAAGGGGCCTGGTAGCCGAGGCGCCCTTAGACCAGCAATGGACGGAGACGCTATGCACCTGAAAGACTCATGCAAACTGGGCACAGAAAAGGAAACCCCAGGCTCGCTCTGGCATCCCACTTCCGCTCCACGCTAGCCTGTGTGTGTGCACACTCACATGTGTGGGCACCTGTGCACTCTCACACGTGGTGCATGCTCTCCTCCACCCAAAGCAGCTCTCTCAGGTCCCCAGCTTTCGGTGACACACTTGCCCCACTCGGCCGGTTTATAGGTCAGGGACGGAGGACAGACCCACTGGTGACACGTGGTGTTCTGCTCAGAGCTGGGGAAGAGGAGACCAACGCTTCCAGCTCCTGACAACAGCGGTGGCCAGACAGGGTCACAGAGGGGACACCAGGCGAGGGAGCAGGGGGGCAGGCTGAAGAGGGGCCCACGGCAGCCCCGGGAGCTTCCATCAGTGGTGCAAAGCTGCCACCCTGGCCCTGACAGACAGGGGACCCTCCGCCAATGAAAAGGGACCCTGTGAGCGCAGGCCGGATGTGGAGACTCACTGTCCCCCAGGTCTGGTGCACAGGACCTTGGTGAAATCATCACAAGCCCCTGTGCTTCAGAGAGAGTCACTGTCCCCAGTTACTCACTCAGAAACGGTGGGCCTCGTGCTTGGGTGTAGTAAGGGGCAGAGCTGGGATCCAAACCCGGGAGGTCTGGCCCTGCCCCAGGAGGACCAACCACTGTGCCAGTGGGGAAGCGGGGGAACGGTGGCCGCAGAGCTGCCGAGAACCAGGCAGCAAAGGCTTTGCATGTCACACCACAGGGCTGAATGCTCTTTTCCTGCAGAGACTCATGAATCTGAAGCCAGGAGGTGACACACGCTAAGTGCCAGGTCAATCAGACAGTCAGGCGCAGGGTGCCCTGAAGCTGGGAACACAAGGACCTCTGTAATCCTAGCCTTGTCCCTCCAAGAGCAAAGGTCTGTGGCCACCATCCTGTCCCCGCCCCAGTTGACCTCCCAGCCAGGCTCATTGTTCTCGAGGGCAGCCACAGCCTCAGCCCTGAGGAGGGAGCTCGGTTGAAACGCCAGTTCCTGGGTCCCATTCCTGCAGACGCCGAGCTGGCGTCTTTATTAACAGTGACTCCAGGGCTCACTGAGATTTGAGAACCACTGAACCGTGAGGGCCGCTGCACCAGCTCTTCGGAAACTGCGCAGCAGGTGTGAGAAAGGCCCCAGGCTGAGTTCGGCCATGTCCGCCCCTGTGACCTTGGCTTCCATCGAAGGGTCAGGGTGCCCAGCTGCCAGGGTACCAAGTACTGCTTGGGTCTGAGATTTCGTTCCTTTGGCAAGTGAGCAAGATGGCCCGCGAGTCTCACGGACATGGGCAGGTGACCCGAGACCCCCGGGTCAGGGACAAAGAGCTGTGACCCTCTCAGGCCGGCAGGCCGCTGCAGCTTCCGGGTGGCACCGAAGCCTCTTAAATCCCCTAGGGAACATGCAAAGCATGCCCCTGGTGGCTACTACCTTTGGTTTTGTTTTTGTTTTACTCCCACACCTTGCCTGCTACATTTGTGAGGGCATCGAGGACCCCAGGCTTTGGGAAATGCAAGCTTTGATGACGAGTCCCCTTTGCAACCCCTCGGATCTTTCTCCCCAGAGAAATGCCATCCATCGTCAAAATCCAGCCACCTCTCCAGGCATCTCTACCTTCCGGGAACATCCTGAAGAGACAGACCTGAAGGAAACACTGTTGCTGCCTCTAGTCTCCATGAGAAAGACGCACAGACGTGGGGGAGATCCAACACCACCGGAAACATCCACGCTGACCCCCAAGGGGGCTATGAGCTCTCAAGCCGATAACTGGAAAGCAAGTTCCTGGAAATATGAAGGATCCTTACCCAGGCAATCAGACAAGGAGGCAAATAACTAGAGTCCAAGATGGAAAGTAGAAGCCGGGCGTGGTGGCGCACGCCTTTAATCCCAGCACTCGGGAGGCTGAGGTAGGCGGAGCATTGTGAGTTCGAGGCCGGCTTGGGCTACAACGCGAGCGCAAGGCCGGCCTGAGCTACACAGTGCGACCCTGCCTCAAAAAACTAGGGCCGGGAGTTTGGCTCAGTGCCTTAAGCGCCTGCTCTGGCAGGCGCAAGGTTGTGAGTTCAATCCCCGGTGCCGCAAAAAAAAAAAAAAAAAAAAAGATGGAAAGTGATAAACAGCAGCCTCTTACGACATGTGTGTGAATAACCACATGGGAAAACACAACCCTTACTGCATACCAAAAGCTAAGATTTTAGCCGGGCGTGGTAGTGCACACCTGTAATCCCAACACTCGGGAGGCTGAGGCAGGAGGATTACTGCAAGTTTGAGACCAGCCTGGGCTACAAAGTGAGCTCAAGGCCAACCTGAACTGCATAGCAAGATCCTGTCTCAAAAAAGACCAAAATAAATAAATAAATAAGTAATTTTAAAAAGGCTAAGATCTTTAGGCTATCAAAAGACTTCCTGCAACTATCTTAAGACACCAATAACCCTCCAACCCTGGGACAAAGAAAGATATGAGCAAACAGGTTTCCCAAAGGATGTACAAACCGCTGTTATTTTTCAGTGCCCACGACCTTCACACCGAGTGGCCCCCCACAGCTCCATGTTTATTTTTCAATTCTTTTGAGACAGAATCTCACTAAGTCACTCTTTTTGGGCTCAAACTTTCAACCTTTCTGCCTCAGCCTCCCAGAGGGCTAGGATTCTAGGTGTGTTCCCTCATGCCAGGCTGCAAATTACGTTTAGCAGTGTGAGATGTTCAACTCGCCTGTAGAGAAGAGAAATGGAAATGTACGTCGCTGTGAAATCTGTTTCACTTGTTGGATTGGTAGAGGGGAAGGATGGACACTTAGCTTTGGCTGCGAGTATGGGGAGCACATTGCCATTGGTTGCAAAATCACTGCAACTACTTGAACATTAGCCCCCCCATATCCC
>RJWM01027968.1:0-26189 GCA_004363535.1 Dasyprocta punctata | reverse complement strand
CGGGCACAGAGGGATGTGTGACGCTGCGGGTGATGCCGGGTTCCAGCCGCAGGCAGTGGGCTCCCAGGCCCGGCAGGACTGTGGGTCCGCAGTGCTGCGTGGTGAGGACCTGTTTTTCCCTGCAGGGAATCGGGGCTTATGCGGGGAGCTACAAAGGGGTTCAAGGAGACAGAGTTGTGATGTGGGGACATTTTGAAAACTGGCCTCTAGGAGCACCTAGCGGGGCACTGTCAACACCCCCAGTGTTATTGCTCTGCCCCTTGACTGTTATTGCTCTGCCCTTGCCGTGAAGTCACCACCATCACAGCGAGGGCCCTGGGGACTCCTGCGATCCCTGCTGGAAGCACCTGTCTGTCCTCCGGCCCTGTCTGCCAGCTTTGTGCCTCAGGTTGGCCTTGCTGGTGACCTGGGGCAAGTCTCTTTACCTCTGAGGCTTCCTAACCAGAATAATGAGGGGAGCACCTCTGGGGGATCAGGAGCACTCACGGAGCTCAGATTCTTTTCTTTTTCTTTCCAAGCCTTCCTTGCTCTGACCTTAATTGCACATTTTAAAAAATGTTAACAGTGCATGTTCGCAGGGATCGCATTCATCATGGGGAGTTGGTCCGTGAACAAAACACATCCGAATTCTTCCTACCTCCCCTTTTCCTCCCTCTCACCTGCCTCTCTTGGGTTCCCCTCCCCCTCGCAAAGTGAAATTCTTTTCTCCTCCTCGCAGTACTGTGGACTGAACCCCAGGCCTTGTGCGTACTAAGCAAACGTTCAACCCCTGAGCCACATCCCCAGCCCTTTTTCTTTTACTTTATTTTGAGACAGGGTCTCCCCGTAATGAGCCCGGGCTGGCCTCAAACTTGCAATCTTCCTGCCTCAGCCTTTTGAGTAGCTGGGATCATTGGTATGCACCGCCACACCCAGCTAGAGAGTCAGTTGTGTTGCCACTGTCTCTGTCGCCACACCCCACTGGAGTGCGTTCCCCAGACAGGGCACGGAGAACATCGGCTGTCGAACTGACGAGGCCTCTTTCTCCAAAGCCGCGAGTCTCCTGGCATGCCCCAGCGCAAGGGAAGACAGTTCCTCGGTCTGTCTCCAGTGCAGGGGCTGAGCTGAGTGTCACCTGCAGCCCCGACACAGCCACTCACACACACCCAGGTGAGCTGTGGACTTTCTGCCTCCGAGGTTGGGGACCCTCACAGTGGGTGTGATCTCCCTTCCGCAGGACCGGGTGGACCTGCTGGCAAGGGTGGCCCAGGAGCACGAGGAGTACCAGGCGGCCGTGGACGAGTTCCAGCTGTGGCTGAGGACGGCAGAGGAGAAGGTGCAGGCCTGCTCGGGCAGTGGTGGCCAGCTGCCCACCGAGCTCCGCCTCTCCACGCTGCAGGTGAGCTCTGCAGAGTCCCAACCTATGGCGCGTCCTACGTCACCGCCTCGTGAGGCAGAATATCCAGGACATGCCGACTCCCTCAAGGTCATGCGGCCTCCCCTCAAGGTCACCCGAAGGTTCTGGGACAAAGCATGTGGGAGCTTGCTGCTTGACAGAAATCTCTGAGCCAGCCAGACATCAGGACCACAGGATCTCAGGACCACAGGTCTCTAGTGCGGGGCACATGGCAATGTCCAGAGACAGCTTTATTTGTCACAGCTGAGGACAGGTGCTGCTGTTGGCTTCTCATGGGTGGAAACCAGGGATGCTGCTGGAGGCCCTGCACCACCTAGGACAGTGACCCTACCCAAATGTCAGCAGTGTCTAGGGTTAAGAGCCCTGGGTGTCCATCAGACCCGTGGGTGGGGGATCTGTGTCCACTCTGGACCTTGTCACTAGTGTGTGGCTTTGAAAAAACCTCTGACTCCTCTGCAGCACGAGTGTATAGATGATCTTCAGTAATTCAAGGGCCACGATTGTAAGACACCTGTACTTTTTGGGTGGGGGTTGAGACAGGGTCTCAATATGCAGTTCTAGCTAAACTTGAACTCACTATGCAGTCCAGGCTGACCTCAAATTTGCAATGATACTCCTGCCTCAGCCTCCTTAGTGCTGGAATTATAGGTGTGCACCACCACACCTGGCCTGTTTCTTTCATATTTGTCTTTAATTTGACTTACCTTTTTAAAAAATACTGACATCATTTAGAAAAAACACTGAAATCACTGTCATAAATGGAAAAGCCAGTGCCACGCATAGTGAGTAGATAACCATGCAAATAAACACCAAGAAACCAAGTGGTGCCTCCAGGTTCTGTTAGGCACCATAGCGCTACCTGCTGATGGTTCCACGCCTGTTTGTTGAAAAGGAAGATTAACAAATGGAGAAAGTGCTGGAACCAGACAGGCACCCACCAGACCTTCTCCCTGACTGAATCCACAGACTCAGAGCAGGCCTGGGAGGGGGTACAGTTCCTGGAGGCACAATCCACCCCTTGGCTGTGCCCCGCCTGCTCCAGCCCAGGAGTTTAGGACTTAGTGTTCTGCGTGCCGTTCCCAGGTCTGCTCTGGAAAGCGTCTGAACATTTGCTTGGCCCCTCTGTGTTTCCCATCACCAATGGCCCTGTCCCCCACAGGACATTGCCAAGGATTTCTCCCAGGGCGAGGAGTCTCTGAAGAGGCTGGAGGCGTGGTCTGCAGGTGTCATACAGCACACCTCTCCCTTGGGTGCGGAGAAGATCGCCAGGGAGCTGGAGGAGATGCGGAAGGTCCTGGAGAAGCAGCGGATCCTCTGGGAGGAGCAGGAGGCGCAGCTGCGGGACCTGCTCTCATCCAAGGATGCCCGTGAGCAGCAGCTCCGGCGGCTGGAGGCCGAGCTCGGAGAGTTCCGGAAGGGCCTCCAGAGACTGGCCCAGGGCAGGCTGGAGCCCTCAGTGACGGCGATGACAGCAGGGACTGAAGACGAGCTGGTGGCCCGCTGGAGGCTCCACTCGGTAAGCAGCGTGTGGCCAAGCCTGGGAGCGGTCAGGTGCCCAGGCCCTCGGGTGGCTGCTGCCAGCAGTGGAGTGTGACGGGAGCCTCCAGCGCACTCGCCTGGCTTTCCTGCTCTCTGGGACCTGAGTTTCCTGAGCGGTGCTAGTCAGGCTGAGTGTCCGTATAAGGAAACCGAAGACTTCGGTGCACTCGAGGGAGCAGGTCCCTGCCCTGGGTGACAGGTTTCTTCAGCCCATCACCTTCCCTGGGTCACACTCAGCCCTGCACACCCGCACCATCCCCTGGAGGAACCTCATCGCCCCCCGGGGGTTGTCTTGTCCTGCAGGCGTCGCGGGCGGCACTGGCCTCGGAGGAGCCGCGGGTGGACCGGCTGCAGGCCCAGCTGAAGGAGCTCGTGGCCTTCCCTGACCTGCAGCCCCTCTGTGACAGTGTGGTGGCCGCCATCCAGGAGTACAAGAGGTATGGACGGCGGGGGCTGTGGGCCTCGGGAACCTGGGACGCTGACCAGAGGTCCCCCTTGGGCCTGGCCCTGTCCCTTTTGTTTGTTTCACACCCTGCTCCTGAACGCTGCTTCTTCCTTGCGGGCGGCATGTGCCCCCCTCCCATCGAGTTTCTGGGTGCCATTCAGCCCTAGGGGCTGCACAGTAGATGACCCAGCCCTTGCCTCCGACCATGACCACACAGAGGGTGAAACACGGAGCCCGTCTCGGGCCTTGCCCTGCGGCACTGGGTGTAGCGTGAACTTGGCGGGTCCCCAGCGTCCAGCACACAGCGGGTGGCTGCGGCCCTTCGCACAGCGGTGCTCAGGCTCCACACCCGTGAGCTGGGACAGCAGCCCGGATCCCCGGCGGGAGGCCAAGGCCAGGGTTGGCTCCCTGTGCCCAGAGCAGCGCAGCAGAGTGACCCGGGGTCTTCTGTGTCTGCCGCTCTCTCTTCCTGAGGTTTCGGGGCTGCAGATCCACGTCGGGGTGCTGTACCTGGCATTTGAAAAATTACAAGAAATTATCACTTGGAGAATCTTTCTTTCTTTCTTCTTTCCTTCCTTCCTTCCTTCCATTCCTGTACTGGGAGCCGATTCCAGGGCTTTTACACTGAGCTCCATCCCCAGCGCTTTTTATCTTTTATTCCAAGACACGATCTCACTAAGTCTCTAAATTGCCCAGGCTGAGCTCAAACTCTTGGTGCTCCTGCCTCAGTCTCTCAGAATGCTGTGATTACAGGCCAGCGCTACCATGCCCAGCTATTTTGAAGATTGTATGTGGAAGATTACTTGTAGAAATCAATTGCCAGCTGGGGAGGCTGAAGCAGGAGGAGTGCCATAGGTTTAAGGCCAGCCTGGGCTACAGAGTGAGACCCTGTCTTAAAAGAGAGAGAGAGAGGGGGAAAGAGAGAGAGAGGGGAGAGGGAAAGAGAGAGAGAGAGAGAGAGACAGAGAGAGAGAGAGAGAGACAGAGAGAGAGAGAGAGGGAAATCATGGCCCTGGACGATGGTATCTTCAGACAGGCTTTTGTTTCTTCCCAGAGGGCAGCACCAATCTAGGGTGGAGGCAATTTCCCCTGCGGTCCCAGGTCACCAGGCCAGGCGGCCAGGCTGCTTGAGGGCGGCTCCTCAGCAGGCCTCTGAGGGCCCAGTGTAAGGCCGGCCAGGCCACCGTGCTGGGCCCTCTCTCAGGGCTGGCACAAGCCTAGCTCAGGTGTGCAGTTATTTCATCCACACCCACACATGCTCTTGGGGGCAGGGTGACTTTGGATGTGGACTCATATTTCTGCTGTTTACTCCATTTTAAAACTCAGATTAAGCTTTTTAAATTTTTTATGTCCTCAGTGGAAAGGCCAGGGTCTCGTTATGTAGCCCAGGTTGGTTTTGAACTCACAATGTGGCCCAGGCTGGTTTTGAACTCACGATGTGGCCCAGGCTGGCCTCAACTTGTGGAGATCCTCCTGTGTCAGCCTCCTGAGCTGCTGAGATTACAGGCGTGCGCCATCATGCCTTGCTTACCTCGTGTGCTATTCCTGGGAGAAATCTCCTTGTGTTATCTCAATAAGTACCCACAGGAGCGCTATGGGAGAGGCCCTGTGTTCCCAGTTTCCAGGAGAGTAAACTGAGGCTCAGTGACTAACTCACTAGGGTCACATGGCTGCCCTGCCTGCCCTGAGACTCCAGCCCTTGCTCTTGCTCACACATCTCACCAGGGAGCCCGAGTCACATGACCACACCACGGCCTGTCCATCTCGGAGCACCCGTGTCCCTCCCACCTACATCTGTCCCCCCGCCCCGCCCCCGCCGTGGGCTCCCTGCACTGACCCCCTCCTCCCGTCTGCGTCCTGCCGGTCCTTGCAGCATGAAGGGGAAGAGCACCCGGCTGTGCAATGCCACCAGGGTGGAGCTGTGGCAGCGTCTCCAGCGACCCCTCCACGATCTGCAGCTGTGGCGGGCCCTGGCCCAGCGGCTCCTGGACATCACCGTCAGCCTGCCGGACCTGCCCTCCATCCACACCTTCCTGCCCCAGATCCAGGTAACCCTGCTCCGGCCAGGGTGGCCGCCTCACGTGGCTGGGGAGGCTGCCGGCTGATGAGCAGCAGGCCGGCCCCTCTGCCAGGGACAGCCACGCTCACAAGTGCACAGCAAGCGTCATTACCTGTTGTCGTGACAAAGGTCATCCTCAGTTCTCGTACAGAAAGCGAAGCATAGTATGACCCCAGGACTCCTCGGTGACCCGCTCCCACCCAAAGTGTCCAGGGACCCCACTTTGGAACCCCCGTATCTGCCGTCCTCCGGGGCAGCATTAGCAGTTCTGCTGCAGACCATTATCTATAGTGTGGCTGCAAGTGACGAAAAAACCTGACGAGTGGTCGCTTAGAACACAGAGTTGTTCGGGCGGACTTAGAGCTAGACAGGGTCTCCTGCTGCCAGGCTCTTTCCAGTGCGAAGCTGGGTCTCTCCTTCTGGCCCCAGGGTGGCTGCCGCTGCTCCACACGTCCATCTTTCCATGAGCAACGACATCTGTCGTGGAGGGCAAAAGGGCTCCCACCATCGCCACACCCGCTGTCTCGGTCACTTTTCTCTCCTTGCTGGGACAAAACACCTGGCACCCAAAATGAAGGCAGGAAAGGTTTATTTAGCTCACTGTGGAGGTTTCAGTCCATCATCAGCTGGCTCCAAGGCAGGGTGGCACGGTGAGGGGCAACACGTCAAGGCAGCAGCCAGCGAAAGCAGCCAGAGCAAAAGAGGGTGGAGGGACAGGCATGGCACTCAGGAAACCTCTGTGCCCTCCTCTGCACAGGATGAGGATATTTACAAAGGACCCTGGCTCCCTGCTGAGTCTCTCAGTTAAACTTCCAAACTTCTCACATTGACACAACGTGTCCCCCATAACACCCACTGTTCACAGGGAGGCAGAGCCTTCCCGCAAGCCCTGGCTCACAGCCCCCACACCTCACTGACTGCACGAGGCCACGTGGCCATCCCTGGACCAGTGCCTGACTGAGGAGGACAGGATTGCTACGGCCAGTTGGTGCCACTGATGCTGTAATCCCGGGCGCCTGGCTGGGCGCCTTGCTTCCCAAACCAGGTGCAGCCTGCCTGGGGAGGGAGCAGCAGCAGTGCCTGTAAGCCCCGCCTTACTACCCCTGAGCGCTGCAGTCCATCAGGTGTTTTTGCATCCAGAGGTTCTCAGAGGGAGAAGAAACACAAAATTGTGCTGGCCCTGGTTCCTTATCGATTTTCACTCTGGTTATGAAAGGCATCCAGAGCCATCCTTGGGGAAGGTAAAGATCTCCGAAGCAGAAAACAAAAAGCCCCCAAGTCCCACAAGCCACAGGACCACTGTCAATCTGTGGGGACACGTCCTCTGGCACCTTTCCTGTCCAGGCTGGCATCACCCGGAGAATCATTAACCAGGCCTGGCACCCGCCCTCTTCCGAGGAAACTGCTCAGCCACAGATCCAGCCCAATTGCAGAGCATTTAACCTTACGATTTTCCATCTGGGGCTCATGTTAGAAGAAGAATTTGTTTTTTCTCTCTGTTTTGTTTTGTTTGAGGCAGGGTCTTGCTATGATTCAGCCTGGCCTTATAGCCCAGGCTGGCCTTGAAATTGTGGCAAACTTCCTGCCTCAGCCTCCAGAGGGCTGGGATTACAGGCATGTGCCACCACCATGCTTAGCTCCCTGCATTGTTTTAAGTCGCAGGGCAGGGCACAGCCCTTCTTCCGAGGGTCTGGTGGGCCCTTTCTCCCCTCCCCAGGTTCCAAAGATCACGGTGATCTTCTTGGGGGTACCTCTCAGGACTCCCCAAGGCGAGTTTCACATGTGCCGCAAACGTCAACTTTAGGTCAGAGCATCCTAAATCTATGCTTTACATCTGATAAAATTCATCTAGACGTTTTTGTGAGACACAGTCACCCAGAGACGGGAGATTTAATTAATTACGATTTCCATGCATTTGGAGTTATGTCATAGAGTCGTATCTGATATTTTCCATCCACACCTTTGGCCTTTTTCTCAGGCACCATTTAAAAATCACTCACATGAAAGTGATCCTTTTGAGCAGTGACGTAACTTTCCATTCTATAGTATGTATAATTTAGTACATGTGCAAATAGAGACTCTGAGCCTTTCCGGTTTTTCACTGTCGTAATTGGGATGGGGTAGATAGCTATGTGCATGGGTTTTGGCTTCCGTGTCTACCATGATCCTCTTTTGAGCAGGAGGGACTGATTGCAGGTGAGAAGTTAGGGTGCTTGTTTAAGGTCATCCCACTCGGGAGAGGCTGAGCCGGGGCCAGGCTGTGGGAAGCAGATTCCTGGCTCATGCTGTGTCCACCCTGCTTTCCCCCAGGTCCTAGAGACAGCCATGCAGGCGGAAGCACAGCTTGTATTATTGTGCCTGGACTGCTGAGCGGATTGTGTCCTGGGGGGGTGAGGTCCTTGACTCAGCCCCACCTGACCTCCCCGTGAGGACGTTCCCTGCTGTATCGCCATAGTTTCCTCATCTTTTTCTTAGCCAGTGGGCTAAGAAGCAAACCAGGACCTCTGCAAGGCCAGAGGGTAAAGCCGAGTCTTTTTGGAGTGTGGCCCAGGGCCCTCTGCCCAGGAGCTGTAGGTGGGGCTTGGACTTGCTGTCTACAAGTATGTCTTGTACCACCCTCACCTGCCTGCCTGTGGGGTAGATTCCATCGGCCAGGGCTCAGATTGCAGTCCTGGGAGGGTTGAACTCAGGGCCTTTGCACTCAGCTACATCCCCGACCCTTTTTAAAATTTTGATCTAAGTCGCTGAGTTGCCCAGTCTGACCTCCAACTCCCAAGCCTCCTGCCTCAGCCTCCCAGAGTGCTGGGATTGCAGGCGTGTGCCACCACGGCCGGCCAGTCCTAGCTTTGTCTCCCGCATTCAGCCTCAGTGTTTCGTAGATCCGCCGGCCCCGGAAGGTGGGCTCGGCTGCCGTATCAGAGCACCCGAGCACCTCTGAGGTACCGGTGGGGGTTCAGTTGTCACCGTATCTTTTTGGGGAGACTCAGTCCAGCCCCTTGTGTCTGGGAAGGGTCCTTCCCGTGCCCTCACTGGACATCGGACACTGTGTCCAATGCGAGAGGTGTTGTTTCATTTAAACCTGTACCAATCCCACGAGCTGGGCCTGCTTTACAAAAGAGGAAACTGAGGCTCGCAGCTGCCCATGGCCTCCCAGCTCACCTGTCATCCAAATGCACCATCATGACCCCCAGCCCGAGTTCTTACTTCCTCTCATCCAGCATCTGTTCTCAGGGTAAGCGGGAGACACAGCCTCCCAGAGGGTGAGGCTGACCCACGTGGCTTGTCACAGGCCCAATGCCCTCACGGTCAGACCCCAGTGCCGCTGAGTCAGCAGAACTCCTTGCAGGAACTTGCCGTCCTTGGAGGGCTGCCCTCGGTGCCGCCTCCTCCAGGGAGCCCTCTCTGATTTCCCCAGGCTGGGCTTTGAACGCAGCCCCAGCAGTGGTCAGGGTTTTCTTAGGAACACAATTGCTTTCCACCGGGATTGCAGCCACCTGCCTGGCCTGGGGTCTTTGTCCTGCTCCCAGCTCTGTACCATGCTTAAGTCAAATGCAGGCCAGGTGCAGGTGCCAGAGAAGCAGAAACTCACCTAGAACAGCCGGAGCGGCAGCAGGCGCCTGAAGGGTTGAGGGGCTGTGGGGTGTGAAGTGAGTGGGGCTGCCATGTGGTCAGGGCCGGCTTTCTGGAGGAGGTGGACCTGGGCTATGCAAGCTCAGGCTGCGTGGAGGCCACCGTCGTGACCTGAGGTGGCTTCTGAGTCCCCAGAGGCCCCCTCTTTGCTTCCTAAGTTCCAGTGCAGCAGCAGCCCTCGGAGGAGTCACCTCCTCTGGGAAGCCTTCCTGAGTTGCCGGGGACCAGGCTCCCCCAGGGGCGGCCACCCCCGCAGTGACAACCAGAGTCACGCACTCCTGGGCCCGGGTTTCGGCTTTGTCCCACCAGGTCCTTGTCACCCGCAGGCGGCCCTGGCGGAAAGCTCGCGCCTGAAGGAGCAGCTGGCTGCACTGCCGCTGAAGACGGAGCTGCTGAGCCGGGTCTTCGGCCAGGAGAGGGCCTCGGGCCTCCTGGCGCAGGTGGCCGGCTGCATGCAGGACCGAGAGGCGCTGCACGGCGGCCTCCTGCGGAGGAAGGCCAAGCTGCAGGTGCGGCGCCGGCAGGCGGGGAGGGCCGTGCTCTGCTGCCCCCGTGGCAGGGAAGCGGCGGGGAATGAATGGGCGCAGCTGTGCTCCAGTAAAGCTCTATTTACACGGGGAAGCCCTCGGCGGGACGGGGGCCGGAGCTAGCCCCGTGCCACTGTGCTAACAGGGCCTGGCCAAAGCGTTACACGTGAGCCCAAGGCGGCGGGGCTCAGGCAGGGCTTCCTGGAGGAGGTGGCAGTACAGTAGGCGCGCAGCCCCATTCCAAGCACCAGGCCTCGGGGGGCGCCTCGGAGGCGCGCTCGGAAGGTGCAGCTGCCTGGCCTGTCTCCGCAGAGTCTGCTTGCTCAGCACAAAGACTTCGGCGCTGCCTTCGCGCCCCTGCGGAGGAAGCTGCTGGACCTCCAGGCCAGGCTCCAAGCCGAGACAGGGTTCCAGCGGGACCTTCCGGGAAAGCAGGCCCAGCTCCTGCGGTTGCAGGTAAGGGGCGCCCAGGTGAACCGAGAGGCAGCGCCCTCCTACGGCCAAGTTTAGAGCTGACTTCTCTCTGCTTGTTAAACCAAGGGTCCCTGGCCTCAGCAGGGCCTGTAACACCCCCAGACTGATGATTGTTTTTTTATTATTGCTACAATTACTGGCACATATTAATGATATGAATTAATGAATGGAACTGCTGAGCCTTGACCCTAGCACAATAATAAGTAGCCCTTTCATTTTCCCCTCAGTTCCAAAGTCTAACAGTGCTTAGTTTTAAAACAACTTTGCTAATTATTCCTAAGAGTCCAGAGGCCTTCCGTTGAATCAGCCACTTTCGAGAGTGAGAATATGTTTCAGTCACCTGTGGACTGGGAAGGAGCTGATGACTGTTAATTCTTGGCTGGATAAAGAAATTGCTTTTGTTTTTGTTTTTTGAGGCAGGGTCTTTCTACATAGCTTAGCCAGGTCTTGACCTTGAACTCACTATGTAGCCCCAGGCTGACCTCTTGACTTATGGCAATCCTCCTGCCTCAGCCTCCTGAGTGCTGGGATTACAGGCCCGTGCCACCACCTCCCAGCCCTTGTTGAGTTGTTTTTTGTTTGTTTGTTTGTTTGTTTGTCTTTTTGAGACAAGTTCTCACTATGCAGTTCAGGCTGATTTTGAGCTCACTTTGTAACCCAGGCCAGTCTCTAACTTGCAACAATCTTCCTGCCTCAGCCTCCTGAGAGTGCTGCAATTAGAGGCATGTGCCACCACACCCAATTTCTTGTTGCTTTTTAAAGTGCATGCAATATCGTGATTATCTTTTTAAAACCCAAGCACATGTCCACATATTAATTGAGAGTGTGCACTGGGAGATACTGAACATGTCACATGTGGGCTTTAAAGCTATGGGATTGTTCCTAGCCAGAAGTGGTCACTGCGTAGGAGTCCAGTGTGCGTCTGTCCCCTGCGATGCCATCTGGTTGTGCACGGAACTGATTTTCGTCATTTCCAGAACTGTTTTTTTTTTTTGGTACCGGGAATTGAACTCACACCCTCCTGCTTACTAGGCAGGCACTGGGCTGCTGAGCTATATCCCTGGCCCTTCCAGAATATTTTTGTCTGATTTTAAAATTTCACCAGCCCTGAGTGGGCCCGGCAGACCAGTCATGTGGTTTGGCCACAGCCCTGGGTGGGGGCGGGGGGTGTGCGCGCGCTGCACTGCGGCCCCCAACCCTGCACACAGAGCCCGTCCCGGGCAGCTGCACACCAGATGTCCTTCCTGTCCCCACCGCAGGGCCTGCAGGAAGAGGGGCTGGAGCTGGAGGTGCAGGTGGAGGCCCTGAGGTGTCTCGCCCAGGAGGACTCCAGCCACCAGCACAGAATGGACCAGCTTTCCTCTGACTACCGGGCCCTGCGCAGGTCCCTGGAGGTAAGGTCCAAAGGAAGGGCCAGGCCCAGGAATCCTACATGCCCGGGGCCTTTCTCCCTCTTCTGCCTTTTTTTTGCGGAGGTGGTGGGGGGGGGACACTGGGGAGTGAGAGAGGCTCTCATTATGTAGCCCAGCCTGGCTTGGAATTCATGGCGATCCTCCTGTCTCAGCCTCCCAAGTGCTAGGATTGCAGGTGGGACACCCCCACGCTTGGCTCCTTCGTGCTTTCTGACCCCTTTATTTCCTTCTTTCTTCTTTCCGTCCTCCCCCGACCCGACTCATTTATGTAACAGATGATTATTAAGCGCCTCCTGCATGCCGGCACTGCCCTAGGCACTGAGGGTGGCGGAAACGTGAATGGCGGAGCATGGGCTGAGAGCGTGGGCTGAGAGCGCGTAAACCCGCAGTTCCGCACTGTGATCGGGCCCCAGGATTGCAACAGAGCAGGCCGCCCGGCGGTGGCGCGGTAGCCCCGGCGCCTTCTGCGCTTGCTCCCCAGCCTTCGGCTGCCAGAAAGCCGTGTCGGCAGCGCCCTCTAGTGGCCACCTGAGCACTTTCTTGGGTTCGTGCAGGGCTGATTGCACTTCCCGTGGAATGGAACCCCGGGCTCCTTGAAAATCTGCGGGAGACAGGTTGAAATGCAGACCCCAGGCCCGACACGGGGGCCTAAAGGGGATGGAGGCCTGGCTCGGCCTTCTGCGCTGCGGCAGCCACACCTCAGGGAAACCCCGTGCAGGGCTCTCCACCCCCGACCCTGCACGCCCTGCTTTAGTGACAAACATTCCCAACACCTCTGTATAGGCCTGAAACCCACAGGTCATATGACCACTCGGAAATGCGCAGAGTGGAAAAGAGAGCTCTGTAAAAGTTAATGTGATCAAGGTCCCTCCATGCGGGGATGCTCAAGGAAGTCGTCAGAAAGTGTCCCTGCACTAGGGATGCCGAGCCAGGAGGGTTACAAGCTCGACGCCAGGCTGGGCTACATGATGAGTTCAAGCCCAGCCTGAAGTGTATAGTGAGACCCTGTCTCAAAAGAAAAAAAAAAAAAAACCGCCCCCACTTGCCACCACATAAATGGTGGCACAGCCAGCTGGGCTGTGGGCTTCAGACGTGTACAATTGTGTGGGCTTTGCTGTGGCTGCCTCCCTGGGGAGGCAGCACCTTCGGTTTGCACCCTCACCGCGGTAGGGTCTATGCCCAGTTCCCGCTTCTTTCCTTTACACCCACATCGCCCCAGCATGACCTGCTTCTCCTGCTCTGGGCGTAGACCTCCTGCTGCTGCGGGGCGCAGGGCAGTTCCGCATCACCCGACTGCCCTTCCTCAGTGCCGCAGGAGCCCCTGGCACTGTCCCTGTCCTCCCCACAGCAGCCGTACTGCCCCCCACTGTACCCTGGAAACACAGCCCCACCTGTGCAGCCCCTTGGTCTCAGTGACCCACGGGGCCTGAGCCCCCGAGCAGCTGCTGGGCTCCGACCTGGGTAGGGGTAGAAAGGTAGGAAGCAGCCCCTACCCTCAGGAGCCTGAGGAGTCCCAAAGTGGGCTTCTGGGAGTGAGCTGGGTAAGACACTAGGAGAGCTTCCTAGGGTTGCCATGCTGACGTTCTACTCTCTTCATCCTCTTTGTGTGTTTCGTCCTTCTTTAAAGAGAAAATGCCCCTTGTTATTTTGATACTCAGCACTTGTTAAAGTGAGTTGCAGTAGCCGGGCGTGGTGGCGCACGCCTTTAATCCCAGCACTCGGGAGGCTGAGGTAGGCGGAGCGTTGTGAGTTCGAGGCCGGCTTGGGCTACAAAGCGAGCGCAAGGCTGGCCTGAGCTACACAGTGCGACCCTGCCTCAAAAAACCAGGGCCAGGAGTTTGGCTCAGTGACTTAAGCACCTGTCTGACAAGGCACAAGGTTGTGAGTTCAGTCCCCGGTGCTGCAAAAAAAAAAAAAAAAAAGTGAGTTGCAGTGGCCCTGCCTTGGCAGCCGTGTCCCCTGGGTCAGGTCACAGCTCTGTGCATCAGGGGCACTGAAGGCCTTTGGGCCGGGCTCGGTACCAGGGCCAAGTGCACACTGGTGGAGTGGGTTCAGGGAGTGTTCTGTGGTTGGCTAAGGACCACGAGGCCCTGCGCTGGGAAACAGGGACAGCAGTCCCTGGGGCCAGAAGGTCCAAGCAGGCTGACCGGGAGGGTGGAGAGTGGCCGTCCTTCTGGGTACGGTGCTCACCTTTCCTGGAGACAGAAGGGCAAAGTCCAGGCTAAAGAGCCAAGCAGCAGACGGGACCAAGGAAATGGAAACCAGGGCGGCGTAAGAAAGAAGGCTGGCTTGAGAAGCTTCTTACTGGAGTGTAATCCTGTGCAGAAAAGTAGACATCTATGTGTGCAGCGCCGTGGAATTTAAAAAGTTAAATGGATCCATGTTCGCAGCACCCAGATAAAATACAGAGTCACACCAGGCTCCCCCAGGCCCACCAGTCCCTGTCACTCCTGCCTGCCCGCCATGGAATAGGACAGGATGTTTTCTTTAGGGTGTGGCTTCTAGCCCTCCCCGGGATGGTTATAAATTCGTCCACCCTGCTGTGTGTGGCACCAGACTGACACCCCTCGGGCGACCCCATCCAGTGTCATGTCAGTGGACACCTGGTAGCGCGGAGCCATGACAGGCACCACCACAAGGGGGTCTTTGGGTGAAGGCCCAGGGGCACCTGCCAGGGGCTGATGGCTGGGTCAGAGGTACACCAGGGTCAGGTTTACTAGATGCCGCACTTGAACCGGAGGTGGGCTTCCTGGGTGATGTCCTTGTGCTTGGTCCCAGACTGTGACCTGGTGCTGGGTGGAGGCCGGGGCCACGTGGTCTGGGCATCCTGCAGGGCTGGGGTGATGCCTGGGGCCTCTGCCTGAACCACAGCTCAGAGCCCTGGCTTTGGGGTGTCCGCAGGACCTCGTGGACAGGTGTCAGCAGAGCGTGCGGGAGCACTGCACCTTTAGCCACCAGCTACTGGAGCTGCAGCAGTGGATCACCACGGCCACACAGACTCTGGAGTCGTACCAGGGGGACGCGGGCCTGTGGAATGTCGAGTCGCGAGAGGCTGGGGTTGAGGTGAGGCGGTGATTTCCTGCCCTGCACTCCCCCTCCACCCCGCCCCAGGGCAGCTTCATTGGCCAAAGCTCCCACAAGGCAAAGCAGATGCCCCCGAGCCTGACGCCTCGCTCTGTGTGTCTGGCGTCCGTGTCCCTCAGACGCTGGTGGCCGAGCTCCCGGAGAAGGAGGCCAGCCTGGCCCTGGTGGAGGCGCACGGCCGATTGGTGATGGAGAAGTCTTCTCCAGAGGGCGCGGCCCAGGTCAGCGAGGAGCTGAGGGAGCTGGCGGAGTCCTGGCGGGCCCTGCGGCTGCTGGAGGAGGAGATGCTGAGGTGAGGGCGCCCCCAGGGGCCTCCGGGGGTCCTCAGGGCTGATGGCTGGGCCAGGTGTGGGGACCAGATGTTGATTCTGTCTGGGGTGGGAGGAGCTGGGAAGGGTCCTAGACTGGGGAGTCCTGGCTGGAGCCTCAGTGTCTTCACCTGCGCCTTCATGCAGGGGCAATGTGGGTGTAAAAGAAGAAGCCGGATCTGGGCGTGGCATGGACCCTTCGGGCCAGCCGGACCCTTCAGGCTGCTGACTCGCTATGGGCAGTGAGACCGAAAAGTCTCCTGCCACCTTGCGGTCCCAGTGCTGTTACTTCTCCATGACCCTGCGGATCCCCGTCACGTCCCCGTTTTGAGCAGGCGCACTTTGTGTTCCCAGCCTTATTCGAAACCAGCAGCTGCAGAGCACGGAGGTGGACGCGGGCAAGAAGCTGGTTTTCACCAACAACATCCCGAAGTCCGGCTTTCTCATCAACCCCCTGGACCCTGTCCCCAGGCTGCGGCACCGGGTGAGTCTGTCTAGCGGGGCTTCTGGACAGGCGTCAGATCCAGCTCAAGTGACGCGGTGGGATCTCCACACAGCCACCTGCACGCCCAGCCCCTGGGATGTGGACAGGTCCTTTCTCATTTGCTCCTGCTGTGCCCCCAGAGCTCTTGTGCCGCTGCAGAGAGGGCCGCAGGGGTCCCAGACAGCAGAGCAGGGCTGCTGGGCAGGTCGAGGGCAGCTTTGAAGGCCATGTACATTGTGCTGGCCCTCACCTCTGTGCAGCGCTAGCCGCCCCTGCAGGAGGAGAGGCGGGCGGAAACCTTCCTACTGACCCCAGACTGCAAGCCAAGACCTTCCAGGAGGGCGTGTTTTTGTGCTATGGCTGTGTTTCATGAAAACTACATGGTGTCCTTCATCACTTTCCTTTGCTGTATTTAAAAAGTTAAGCCATGCTGAAAAGAATATTATTACCCACTCTTCCAAAAAAAAAAAAAATCCATCAAGCCATTCATAATGGCACACGCCTATCTAGCTATTTGGGAGGCTGAAGCAGGAGGATTGCTTGAGCTTAGAATTTCAAGGCCAGTCTGGGCAACAGAGTGATGCCTTGTCTTAAAAAAGAATCAAATTATTTACTCTCCCACCCCCTCATTCCCTGTGCATTTGAATGCAGAATTGCACCCGAAACACCCGTACTGAGTGATACTGTGTTCCCAGGACACGGCTTGGAGGCTCAGTGCCTGTGAATGACATGCCGACCTTAGAGAGCTTTTCAGACCGAGTGCGGCTGACAACAGTGCGAGTTCCACATTGCTCGCAGTGCCCAAGGGCTGCCCAGGCTGCTGGCTTTGGGGCACAGCTTGAGGAGCACTGGAGTGCGCTCCAGGCCATTGGCCGATGACCCCACTGCTAAGGGAGCTTGGGGTAGAGTTGGGTCACTGGTTGTGACCTGGTTCCCGGGCAGGGAAGTCCTTCTAGGAGCGATGAAATGTCAGCTGAGCCTGCAAGGATCTGTGGGAGCAGAGGAGAGGAGGGGACAGTGCGGCAAGACCCAGAGGGAGGAGGCACAGTTTCAGGGCCTGAGACGTCTGCAGGCTCCGGCGCAGGGGACACGGAGGCCAGCAGAGCCTGCACCCGGCGGCGGGGGTGGGGGTGGGGGAGCCTGGTGGAAGGGTGGTCACTGGGTCGCCGTCCTGGAAAGGAGGGTGGTGATGTCCACTAGGGAGCCAGGGAGGTGACACTGAGGGATGCTCTCGGCCCCTGATGTGGCAGTGGCCCATCCCTCACCCCAGCCTCTCTCACACCCTGTGGGCACTCTGTCCTCATCCCTCCCCTCTGCCTCAGCGGCCTCCCCAGGACCCAGAGCCTGTGGGCCTTGCTTGCCTCTTCCACTGTGTCACTTTGGTCACGTGATTCCTATAGCCAAATCTCCTCCAGGGCGGTGAAGGCAGCCATGAAGATGTCTCCCAGCTCCTGAGGAACTTTGAGCAGTGGCTGCAGGTGGAAAATTCCAAGCTGGTTAGAACCATTGCGATGAGAGCCACCTCGGCCAAGGACATGAGGACCAGAGAAGCAAAGCTGCAGGTTTGTTCCCCTGGGGTTTGCACCCTCTTAGATGCGCTGGCCCCCGGGGAGTTCTTTGGTGATTTTGTTTTGGTTTTTTTTGTTTGTTTTGTTTGTTTGGTGGTACTGGGAATCAAACCCAGAGCCTTTGCATTGAGCTACATCTCCAGACCCTTTTCATTTTTATTTTTTCAATTTTGAGATAGGGTCTTGCTAAGTTGCCTCAGGCTGGGCTCAAATTTAAGAGCCTCAGGCCTCAGCCTCTCATAGTGCTGATTCCAGGCATGTGCCACCCCACCCAGCTCCACCAGAGGGCTCCTAGAGCAAGCGAGCACAATGCACATGATCATTGGAGAGCGTTTCTCACTTGTGTATGAGTAACAATTTTTAAATGTTTTTTGGTTAGATACGTTAAAACTTTTCCTCCCATTCATCCATTCATCCATTCAGTCAGCCTCCTCCTGTGTCTCCCACTCAGAAAACCTCACCACTAATCCTCTGACTCCTGTGTATCAGTGAGCTGCTGCTGTGTAGCAAAGCAGCCTGCAGCTTGTGATTTAAAGCAAGAGCTGTTTATTTAACTTGTGACACTGACTCTTGGCAGTTTAGGCTGAGCTCAGCCTGGCTTCTGTCATTTCAAAGGGGCCAAGACACACCTGCTGGGCTCCCTCCCTCATCTTCTTGTGGGACCCAGCAGAGGCCTAGACTTGAACCAGGTTGCATAACTCCCCCAGCATTCCCAGAGAGAGAGAGAGTCACGACACCAGCCCAGACTCAAGGGAAGGCGAAAACAGGGACAGCAAGGTCACGTCACCAAGGGCGAGGTTAGAGCTGGGGGTGGGGGTGGGGGTGGGGAGCCAGGGTCCTTTCTGTCCAGTCTGCCATGACTCTTCCTTCTCTTCTGCACCTGGTTACCCACAGTCCATTTGTGCTGCTATAGGAAGCTGAGTAATTAATTTCTAATAAGCAGGGATTTATTGGCTCACAGTTCTGGAGGCTGAGAAGTCCAAGATCAAGGCACTGGGCAGCTGGGGATGTAGCTCAGTGGCGCGGTACCTGCCTGGCAAGTGCGAGGTCCTGAGTCCGATTCCCAGTTCTAAAAAAAAAAAAAAAAAAAAAAGATCAAGGCACCAGGCCTTGCTGCATGTCATGTGGCAGAAGGGTCAAGAGGGTCAAGGGGCCCAATTCGCCTTTTGATGGCAGCATGGGCCCCCCATAGCCCAGTCACCCCTCAAAGGTCCACCGTCATCCTGCTACAATGGCAGGTTTGGGAGGGGGGCAACAATCAGGCCATCGCTCCCCACACCCTCCTGATTCCACTTCCTCGGTACTTTTTCTTTCTGCCCCTCTCACTACGCTGTCTTCACCCAGCCACAGGCTGTGTTTTGCCTTGATTATGCTCACAGCCCCCTTCTGTTGGACCCCTCCTGGGTCACGGCTTATTCTGCAGCCACGTGTAGTTCATTCAGAACCGCGAATGTGCCCTTGTCCTCCCGATGGAAGCATTTCAGTGTAGGGTTCAAACTTTTAAGTGTATTGCGTAAGACCTTTCCCAACCAGGCCCCAGCCTACCTCTCCTTTTCCTTATCTTTATGAAATTCACTGTGATATCTTAGAGTCTGGATTTATTTTTTGTTTATTGTGCTTGGGATTCATTTGAATTTCTGAATGCATGGTCTAGGGTCTCTCTGGAACATTCTCTAACATTGTATCTTAAATAGTGCCTCTTCTTTGTTACCTTCTCTTTTCCTTTGATGTCATTTAAACTGATAGTATTATTCCTTCTCACTGTGAGCTTTCTGACTCTGCCTCTCTTGTGTGTTTTTGATCCTACTGTTTCTTCATGCTGCTTTCTGAGTATCTTTTTCTGGTCCATCTTCCAGTTTACTGATTCTCTCTTCAGCTGTGTCTCACTTGCTATTACATGTGTCTGTCGAGTTCTTAATGTATGTCATTGTAATATTCAAATCTAGAATTTCTATTTGGCTCTTTTAACAATTTCCTTGGTCACTTTTCTGGCTCCCAGGCTTGCTGAAATGTTTAAGTTTGTCTTTAATTCACTGAACCCAGTGAACATAGCTGCTTCATGGTGTGTCTTGTAATTCTGGATCTCGAGGCATTTTCAGAAGGTTTCTGTCGGGTATTGTTTTTATTTCCTCTTGTTCTTGGTGTCTTGTGTCTGTATGTGGCCGCTTTGATTGTGTGCTGGACATTGTGTTTGACAAAATACGTATAAGGGTAGTCAAGGATTTAGGATAATCTCTTTCTCCAGAAGGGATTTTGTTGGCCACTGCCAAGAAGCAGGGGCTTTACTATTATGGGGCCACTGGATCCAAGATCAAGGCTTGTAGTTCCCTGGACCACTGAGCTGACTTCAAGCTGGGCTGTGGCCCGCACCAGCCCAGGTTTAGTTCTGGTTCACCTTCCTCAGGGTGAAGCCTGTGGCGTCTCAGCTAAAGGCGGAGGGGTGGTCAGAGCCCAGACTCTGTCCTCCATGCCCCTCCCTGTGAGTCTGCAGATGCACAGATCTGTTCGGCAGCTGTTTCTTCCCAATTGTCCTGGGGGCAAAAGCAGGCTGGAACCTAGAGTTCCCTCCTTGGGATCCCCATTCTTTCCCAGCGTTTTTGCTGCTGTTACTTGGGTTTGGTTTCGGGGGTGCTGGGGATGGAGCCCAGGCAAGTGCTCTCCCCTGAGCTGTACCTCCCTTTCCTAGGTTCAGCCTGGTGGGCCTCACCCCCTCATCAACCCTTGCATGGCTCCAGAACATTTTTTAATAATTCATCTTCTGTCTAGCTGGGTCAGAAAGACTTCCTCACCAGGCCCCTTTGGTCTTTCCCAGCTCGCGTTCTAGCGGGCACTGAGCAGCTCAGCGCGGAGTTCTCTGCTGCATGGCTCATGGGACAGGGCACAGCCAGGGTGCAAAGGCAGGGCTTCAACCCAGGCTGCTTCACGAGGGTCCCTCATTGGCCCCCTGACACTGCCTCTGGGAGCCCTGAGTCTAAGGTGAACACAGTCCTCTATTTTGGCAGAAATGCCTGCCTCATCCAACACCAGACTCAGTGGTGCCAACAGAAAGGCACGTGTCCCTGTGATTGCCTTTGTAATGGTGGCAGCCCTTAGGGTCAGTCCCTGGGAGGATGTGACTCTGGATATCAGAGCTGAAAGTGGCCACAGTCCAGTGGCCCGCAGGTGACACTCTGGAGAGGAGCCACCAGCTCCGGCTTGAGTTCGCACTGATGAGGGCCCCTCGGTTCTGTCTGCCTCCCTGGGCTTCTCTGCCAAGTGGCAATTGATTGGCGTCCTACCAGCCGGTTGGGTCGATCTGGGCCACGTGGGCGGCACCGTGACACTGCCTCCCCCCAGGAGCTGCAGGCACGAGTCCCAGAAGGCCAGCGTCTCTTCGAGGACCTCCTTCATCTCGGGCCCTTGAGAGCGGCCTCCGAGGAGCTGGAAGACCTGCGCTACCGCTGGATGCTGTACAAGTCCAAGCTCGAGGACGCTGGCCGCCTGCTGGTGGGTGCTGGGCCCCAGGGAGGGCCGTGGTTGGGACCGACTCACTGCAGGGAGACAGCTCGACCTGCAGAGCCCGGTTCTGGGCACCCACATACCAGGCTGAGGTGGCCACTGCATCCTGGGGAGGCCCAGGTCCCCAGCACTTGACTGGCACTGTGTCTTTGATTTTCCTGCCTCCTCATGAGGCCAGAGTCCCAGTGACACGCACGGTGACCTCACGGTTGGCTCCCTGCCACACCGGGTTCATTGTGTGAAATCACTTCAGTCCCCCATGCCACCTCTGCTGGGGCAGCTGCATCCCTGTCCCCAGAGAGGGGTCTCGAGAGGCCGAAACGCCCGCCCAGGATCACACTGCCGGGCAGCAGCAGAGCGGGCGTTGAACCTGTCACTGTGTTGTGGGTGTGAAACGGGGCAGCTGTAGGTGGCACCTGGAGCCCTGGGGTCCAACTGCATGACTTTGAGCGCACACGGTCCCCTCTCTGGGTCCTGTGCGGGCTACACAAAATAATACCAACAGCCCCACTAGTAATAATAACCCATCTGGAGTGCCGTGTCCTCATGACAGCCCTGCAAAGGAGATAGATATTACTCCCCTGAACCAGTGAGGAAGCGGAGGTACGGAGGGGAAGTGTCCCCAGTCCAAGGAGGCCGCAGCCCACTCCAGCGCCGCAGGCTCATCTGGCCCCGAAGTGGCCGCTAGGTGTCAGCCCAGCCCCAGCCTCCGGCGGCGGCTGCCCGGCCAGACACAGCCAGCAGCCCTGCTCCCAGCGGCCCGAAGTGTGTTAAAAAGCTCGTTAAATCCGAGCCCTGCTGGCGCGGGCTGTCCAGATGACCAGACATTCTAGAGAAACACTCCCTTGACAAAATGAATTTCCATTACCGGCTCAGCTGGGATTTACGTTTCGCTCACCTCTCTTATTTTTCCCCCCTTTTCCCTCTCTTTCAGTTGCGGGGTTCTCCAGGGGAGCCCAGCGGATACCAGATGGTAAGAGTCGCTGTCTGTTCGCACGGCTAGAGGGCGCCTGGAGAGCTGGTGGTCGGCACTGGACTTTCCAGAAGTTTCCATGAGATCTAAGGGGCGGTTTGCGGGGAGACAGAAGCCTAGGTTTGGAGGGGGACTGGCAGAGGCATGCAGAGTACACAGCCGTGACAGGCAACATGACGGGGAAGGGACCTTGGCCCTGAGCGCTCAGGGACAGACGCCCTGGGAAGAGACAGGGGTGCTGCTAATGACGGCTGCGACGGCAGGTGCAAACCAGGACCTTCCCGGGGGCCGGCTGGCTCCAGGCCACCTTGGTGACGGAGGGGCGTGCGGGCTCTGGGGACACACTGCGGAGGGTGGTGGAGGCCTTTGGTTCTGTTGGGCCGGTGTTTCCTCTTTGCCCTCTGTGCCTGCCCAGAGCCAGCCTGCGGGCAGTGGCTGTGCCAGCAGAGACAACAGGAAGAAGTGACGCTGCCGCTGCTCTGGGTGGGGTCTGCTGGCCGTGCACCACGTGTGCCAGGACCATGCTCCATCTCGTGAGGGTCCAGGTCCTCCCACTGACCCTGGAGTGGCATTAACGTCCCCGCGTTAGGCCTGGGACACAGGTGGCGAGTTGAGCTGACTTGCCCGCTCCTGTCTTCGGACCCCGAGCCCTTGTTTTAACTTTCCGCGCTGTGTCTCGGGGGAGGCCCCCAGAGGTGCCGCAGGTCCTCCTCGCTTTGGGTAAAGGCAGGCGCACACTGCAGGCACCACAGCAACTATTCTAAGTGAAATCCCTTGCTTCCCTGTCACACACGGGCCAGGGTGACAGGCCCAGCGTGCTCTGGTCCGCAGTCTGTTTCCTGTGTGACGTGCACGCTGGTGGTCCTGCCTGGGCCCTTCAGCGTCGTGTGTGAGATCCGCAGGGGACCCAAGGACTGTCATGAGATCAGAGATGTGCCCTGCACCCTAGCTTTGTGGCCTTGAGCAAGTTGCTTGCTGTCCCCATGTGTAAAATGGAACTTTGTCTCATGAGTTAATTTTGAAGATCATGTACCCTGTTACGCATGGGAGGAGCAGCTTCCCATGGCTTAAGCCCTGCTTCCCCCTCAGGTATAACAATAAGCCCCTCCGGGAATAGGGAGGCAGGTCTGGAAAGGCAGGTGGCCCATGGACTAGTGGCTTCCTCTGGGAAATGGGGGGCCCAGGACCGGGTGCCCAGGCTGCCTCCAGCTCCTGTACTTCCAGCCCCTTCCTGGGTACAAAGCCTCCTCTATGCAGCCCCAGGCCAGGGCCCATGTGGGAGCCCTAGCTGGGTCTCCCGGTGCCTTGCACAGAGTAAGCGCTCACCGTGTGGGGCGAGGTGACACTTGGGCAGGCTCAAGGTCCCTGCAGCCTGGAGCAAACACGTCGGTGTGGTGCGTTCATCCCGTCACGCTCCGTCTCTCATTCATCCTGCCAGTGGGTTCTGGGTGCTGACCTGTGCCACACTGTTTTAGGCACTCAGAACACACCCCTGAGCAAGACAGCAGCAGTTTGTGTCCCTAGACTGCACACCTGTCCAGGTAGAGAGGGGGGTCACGGGGCCTCTGCACCGAGCAGCACAGGGGGAGGCCCTGCTCTGAGAGCTTGGGGACAGTGACAATGGCCAGGGGCTCTATAACCCTGAGGCTCCGCTTATCTATGACTAGTGGCATTGGGTGCGGTTCTATGGTGTATACAGTCGAGGCTCGAGGTGGCTGCAAAGTCTGCTTCTTCGGGCTACATTTAAAACAAGTGGGTTATACGGTTTGGGGCTGGCTGGCTTTGAGCTCAGGGACCGCAGCCTGCTGTGCGGAAGGGAGTCCCGTGGCAGCCCTGGTGTGGGCAGCTTGTGGAAGGCAGACTGCTGACCCGTGCCTGAGGTTCGGCTCCATTAGGTCCACAGTGGCCTGAGAATCTGCCTTTCTGACAAGTTCCGGGAGGAAGGCTGGGCACCACACCTTGAGAACCACCGCTTCACGTTCTGGATTCAAATTCAGGCTGCACGTGAGTGTGTGAGACCTTTGGCGAGACCTCAGCCTGGCCTTCCAATGTGGAGAACGGGTCCGCCGCACTAACGGGAGGCGCAGTTCCTATTGTCACACGTGGCACACAGGCTGCTGTCAACCGTGTGTGAAGGAAGACCCAGGCCTCTGCGGACTCGGTCCCTGCTCCTCCTCCTGAGCGGTGACAGGCTGATACCCTGCCCTCGGTTTGCTCCCCGTGTTGCCATTTGCTGATTTGCCTGCATGCAGCAGCTTTTGCTGTGACAAAGCCACTGAGATCGTCAGCTTACGAAGAGACAAGGTTTGTTTGGAATCACAGTTTCAGCAGTTCCGGTCCGTGACCCACTGGGCCTGTTCGCACCTCCCTGTGACACGTGGGCTTTGGAGGGCCACTCCCGGGCCCTCAGGTTAGTTTTTTGCTAGCTTGGGTGTGCGCGTGTGCACGTACGCGCCCGGCGCACTCAGGCCCGCTGACAGGTGGGAAGTAAGTGCTGTCTGCAGCGGTTGTAATCTTGCCAACTTCAAAACATCCCATTTATTATTTTTAGTACAGAGGAAAGAAAAAAGCCGGCCCCAGGCCGATTATTTATGAGCCGTTGGTCCTCCGCACTTTTTTTCTCTCTCCAACCCCGAGTCACTGACAGCCCGGCTACGTCATTGGCTTCAGCCTGCTTGTTTGTATAAACAGAATCATTAAGATTTATTAAATTTGCAGCTTCCCACGTGCTCACCAGCTCCGTGCCACCGGATATTTGCCCAGCACCCACTCACACAAGGCGCTGTTACTTTCCAAGATGCAGTGGGGCTGGGAGTTCCCGAAAGCCCCGCCTGGTCCAGACACACGGCACCCCCTTCCTTAGGTGCACGTTGACTCAAGGGGCAGAGCAGCCAATGCTGCAGTCCCCTGGGAGAACCAGGACAGATGCCAGCACAGACAGAGGCCACCTCCCCGGCTCAGCGTAGGGCACACTGGGCGGGCAGACCTGAGTGGAGCCGCTGAGCACGATCTCTGGGCGTGAGCACGTTTCCAACATCCTAAGGCTGCTACTTTCACAGTCTCCCTTCTCTGGTCTTTGACCATCTTGTTAGAATCAAGTTTTTCCAGGCAGCCTTTAGGATTGCTTCCCCCAGCACGGTCAGAGACCGGTAATGACAGGGTTTTGCGTGGCAGAAACCCAAGATGGGGTGGACAGGCAGCCCTGCTTTCCATTTCCCGGCATGGGTCAGAGCTTGGACGTCAGGCAAAGTCGGCACAAAATGCAGGGAGTCAGTTAGGGCCTCCCCAGACAGTGGCAGCCCCAGCCCAGCCAGGCCGCTGTAGGGACACAGCCATCTCCCCCAGGATCTCAGGTGCTTGCCGAAAGAGTGCGTCACCCTCCTCCTGCTCCGGAAGTCACTGCTGGGTAAATACAGCTGAGAGCTCTTACTCATCGCGTGGGCCACATGGCGTGTTTCCACAAAGCCAGTGTCTGAGGACTTGGCAGAGTGAAAACACTTGAGGCTGGAGATAGAGTGTCGGGTGTGATGATCTGGGGGACACTGGGGCGGGACAGCGGGTGAGGTGGTTAGATATGAGAGGAAGTCAGAGTGCCAGCTCAGTGCTCCCCAGATACACCTACATGTACCAGGGCTTCTTCATCACCGTCATCATGGTCATTACCACCACCACCACCTCACCACCATGAGCAGCACCATCTCCACCTTTATCATCACCACCACCACCTCGCCACCATGAGCATCATCATGTCCACCATTATCGTCACCACCATCATCATCACTGTGATCATCACCACTGCTATCACCATGATCATCAACATCATCACCATGACCCTCATCATCACAATCATCACCACGATCGTTGTCACCATGACCATCATGAACATCATCACCACCATTATCACCATGATCATCATCACCATTGTTGTCACCAACGTCACCATCACTGTCATCACCATCACCATGATCATCATCCCCATCACAGACATCATCGCCATCACCATTACCATGTCCATCAGCTCCATTATTACCATGGCCGTCATCACCACCCTCATCACTGCCATGATCGCCATCTCACCACCACTCTTATCTCCATCACCAGCACCATCAAGCACCACTGCCACCAGTGCCAGCATCTGTGACAATCACCGTCACTACCATCGTCACCAACAGTGGTGCTTGGTGATCTTTGGTCTGCAGAGAGCCAGCAGATATATTCTATAGTAACAGCACTGAGGCTGTTTTACTAACACTAATAGCACATATGCTAATCGTACTAGTACTGAGGGTGGCACCCAGCACTCTTTTAATTTGGCATAAACACACTGTTCTTTGAGTCCTCACGGTCCAGCAGGTGGGGGTGGGCCTTCTACCCCTACTTTCCGGGGAAAGAACTGACTGAGAGGTCACTGACTTGCCCCAGATCGCACAGCTGGTGTGTGACAGATTGGAGCCCACCCTGCATGTTCCCAGGGGCCAAGCACCTGCCCCGCGCTGTGCCCACACCTTGGGTACAAGGGCCTCTACCTTCCTTGGCAGCAGGATCATCCAGGAAGCCTCACCCAGCCAGTGCCCACAGGACTTAGGGGACAGTTGTGCTGGGGGCACGGCAGCATAGGAATCTCCAGGCACTGGGGCCTGTGAGACTGACCCTTGGGTGGCAGCGAGGGTGAGGGTAACAAAGCGATGTGCTGTCGAGGAAGGAAAGGAGGAGGGGGACAAGGAAGGAGAGGAGGGAAAGAAGCAGGTGGTGGCAGGCGCATGGTGGTGGCTGCCCACCAGGTGATGGTGAC
>RJWM01027967.1:0-25726 GCA_004363535.1 Dasyprocta punctata | reverse complement strand
ACAACAAGTATGGCATTCTGGCTAAGGTACTACAATTAGTAATAACAATATTACAAAGCACAACCTAAAAACTGACAATCTGTGATAACTGGTAATTTGATCTCTGTAATCATAAGAGCAAGATCTATAGCTGAACAACAGTGGACATAAACCAGGGACTTGTACCTAGTGAGTCCCCCTTGGTGGAATGATTTGATCCCGTGGGGAAGGGGAATCTAAGAGGGACAGGGGACAAAACAGAATAATAACTGAAGAGAAATATAGTAGAAGCAAGGCTGAAGGGAAAAAGATAATCACCCAAACTTTGGGAAGTTTGATAAGATGACAGGAGAGAAAGTCTGAAGGAGAAAGCAAAAGAATATTAAAGCAAACCAGAAAGACAGGAGACAATGTCCATTCACATGAAAATAGGAAATGAAGAAAGACCATTGAGGAAAGAGAGAGAAAAGGCAGAGGAAATAAACAAAAAATAAAAGGCAAAACCCAAAAAACACCACCCATAAAGGAAAACAAATTTAAAAAATGATAGCAAGTTTAAAAAAGGAAAGAAAAATTAAAAACCACATTCTCTTGGTGTTCCCAGTTCTGTGTTAATTTCCTAATCAGTGCCAGAGTTTGTAGAGTAACTCTGCCAACTCTGCAGTAGGATTACTTCTGGGCATAAGGCTGATCTTGGCCACACCCCTGACTCCTGTCATGCCTTGGTTCTAGGGTTAGGGGAGTGCTCTTGTCACAGTGCCAGTCAAACTGTTTGCCTGCTTGCCCACCTGTCACAGAGAAGTGGCCTGCTTCCAGTCCTTTGTAGCTTGGTCTAATATTGACTTTTGATTGCCGCCAGAACAGAGTCTGAGTGGTACCAGCTTCTACTTCTCAGCAGAATTTCCCCAAGTCTTCTGTCCAACTGTTGGCATTCTGCTGTGACTAGACAGCCCTTCCCTCATTTTACCCCAGAAGGTTGGTGGTGAAGCAACCCTGAGGTTGTTTGTTCTGCTACTGGAGTTTGAGCCCTAGATCCTCAAGATAAAATTGCACGCCCACCCAAACACTGCTGCTTCTCTGCACAACTGTGTGCTGGATGCCCCTCTAATTCATTCACCACCTGCTGCCTTTGGGAGGGGCCTCTTGGGAAACAGTGCCTCATGTTCTCACAGCTACCTTCAAATGCACAAGTCTCCCATGGTCCAGGTCAGGTCTCAGTCTCCTATTGAGGAGCAGATTTACTCTCTCTGCTTCCCAGCCCACCAGGCTGCCTATATACATGCCCTAGCCCAACTATGCAGTCTGTGGTCTGTGGCAGTGAGCTGTTTCCTCTGTAGCAGTGAATCTTACTTTGTTCTTCTCTTTCAGTTCTCACGTGGTTCCTGTGTGCCCTGCACTCTCTGTGGTTCCACTCTGGGCTGTAGTTTCCATACTCTCAGCATTTGAAATAAGAGTGTTTGAAGTGATGGGGAGCATTTTAAGGAAGATTAAAGACATTGTGTCCTTGACTGTAATAATTTTATAAAAGTGTAAATTTTACTGTTCTTTCATAACACATCATATGATACCATCTCTGTAAATTTATAAGATTTTATCACTGACGTGGACAATACTTATCTTAAACATTGTATCTTCAGTATGACACAAGATTCTTATTGGGGAGGATACAATTTATATATTTAACATATTTACAAAAAATATCTACGAGTTAAATCATGAAACATTGAGTATTATTTCTAATGCTAAGCATTTATTTTACCAGTAAGGTATACTGAATTGGTAAAACTAAATAGAAACTTTTTATCTGTATGTGTATTTATTTTCTTTTTTTTAAAGCAAAACAGAAAAAAGGATAGAAATCATGCAGAATTTCAAAAACAAGTAGGAAATTAAGACTAGTTAATATATTACGTATTATTATCTTAGAAGTAGTTGTTCAGGTTATAAGATCTAGGTATGAAAAATGATCAAACAATCAAACAATGACAGCACAAACTGTTCTTTTTGATGAACTAACAGAGATTAGTAGTATAGTTATCTATCTTGCATACGTGTACATACATACATTTATATATGTATACCTACATACACATAATATTTTCCTTTCTTCCTTTTCTCTTTTGCCTATCCCAGTTCTTTCTTTCCCTTTCATTATTACAATATTTATTGTACATTTTGGCTCTTACTACTCTTTCAGTTTTTTTTTATTTTTATTATTTTTTTACACTACGGAGAAAATACGATATTTATAAATTTGAGTTGGATTTATTTCACTTATGAGTTTAGTCTGAGTTGCCTTCATTTACCTATAAAAGCCTCAAGATTATCCTTTTGTATAGCTGAGCAATAAACTTTTTATCAGTGATGTGGTTAGAATTTGTCATAATTTCTTAATTCTGGACACTCAGTCATACAAAGATTTTTCTGTCCCAGGAAAAGAAATGTTTACTAGTTCTACAAGTGTAGAGAAAAATTTAAATCTTAATTATCTAAGCCAAATAACCAACTTTGAATCCCGCCTTACATTAGTCTCACTACTGTGCAAAATAATACATGGCATCATAGCTCAATAAATGTATACCATTTTTTCTGCATACAACGGTATGTCTCAGCAAAAATTATTATTATAAATGTTTAATATATTATCTATTTAATATATTAAATAATGTCAAATTCATTTGTCACAAGTACTCTGTAAACTTACCTTCCATTTTGAATGAATAAGTGGATTGATTTGGAAAGGTGTTCTTCACTTTTTCACTCCTCTGTACACTACTTTCACTTTAAATGATTTGCTTACATTTTCTCTGTAAGCATAGTACCCTTTTCTCTATGCCCCATGTAGAAAATAAGATGTTTTCCACTTGTAACTTAGAGAAATATGGACATTTAACATTCAATTTGCTGTTGTATATGATCACTAAATAGCAAACCCATAAGTTCTTTCATTATTTCTTATATTGCACCATTCAGTAGACATTCACTAATTAAACGCTGTGTGAGTCACATTGTGAGTCTGCGAATGTATCAATAAATATCAAGCTCCATGTGCTACAAAGTGAGAGGATGATAAGCAGCTATTCCAATAATAATATTGTTAAGAGTACAGAAATAAGTACAAGTACACAGTGAATAAGGAAAAGTGAGCATATTTTCTCTTTCAAGAACATGATTAAAATTGCCTTAGAATGTGCTGACATATAGAAATTTACCTTGATGTAAACCAGTATCTTTTTGTTTTGTTTTGTTTGATACCAGGGATTGAACTCACGATCTTGCTCTTGCCAGACAGGTGCTTGTGCTACTGAGCTAAATCCCCAGCCCTAAACCAGTACTTTTTAAGATTTATTTGAATTACAGATTAAAAAATGAAATGCAAATTCTAGAACATTGATATAGTATTAATATGCCATGAATGGGGAAGTGAAAGGAAAAATTGAGTTAAATCAAAGAAAATACAGATTGATAGCAATCATGAATTAGATGTTAAAGGCAACAGGCAAACTGAAGCTGGAAGAAGTATTTAGCATGTTGAGAGTAGCAAAAATCAAAGTATCTTATACCAGATAATAGAATTTGGATAATAGCCATAGACAGAAAAGGAAAATATCTTAAAGAAATGTAACTGATATAGATGACTGAAAGTGATTGTTGAGAGAGAAAATTCAGAGATAGATATATCATACAAAAGACAAGAAATTAGTTCACATAAAGTTAGAAAGGGTAATACAATTAGGATTAAAAATGTGAGCTGAGATAAAAAATTGTGAAGATAACTTTACACATATCATAGATAAAGGAAAAAAGAATGAGCTGTGCAAATAAATATGCCCCAATTTAAAAATTATGTTTTGAAGACTAAGAGGTAATGTTAGAACATATATATATATATATATATATATATATAGTTAGAACATGTGTATATGTATATTGTACACATACATATATGTATATGTGTATATGTACATATATGTGTATATACATATATATATGTACATATATATATGTGTTGAGAACAAATATATATGGAAAAGATAACTATAATCAATGAGACAGGGTACTGGTAAAAAGTAAGATTTTCTTCAATTTTCCATGAGTAAAAACTTCAAGGCAGTCACAATACTTTCCTATAATCATAATAAATTTGTTGTGCATCAGTATCTTATTTGTGTATATGTATGTTTATCATAAATATAAATATTATGGATGTATTATAAACACTTAACCCTTCTACTTGTGTCACAAATTCAGATAATTTTATATGAAAGTAAAAAGAAAATGAAAACCCATGAACACTTCTAAAAGTACCAGTGTTGACAAGTATAAGATTAAAAACAAAACATTTTAATATGTGTAATAATACTGGTAACACCTAACAACTATCTTGTATACATTATAAATAATGACAGAGAAGACACTGTAATAGTTACTTTTGAAACACTATATTAGTAAGTACTGTACCTCAGTTTTAATCCATGAAATAGTAACTACTGTATTTATCAAATGAAGAAACTAAGGATAAACAACACATATAGTATCAAAGATAGAATTAAGACTGAACCTAAATTTTATTTAACCATTAGAATCATATGAAGAAAGACAAGACAGTGGAGAAAATAATGACAAAATAACCCTAGAATCAAGTCAGAAAACACGTAGAATTGTGAATGACAAAACAAGGAACTCTTGTAGTTATAGGCTGTAAGTGTAATACTAATTTCATATAACGTTCTAACATTACCTCTTAGAGTTTAAAATATAATGTTTAACTTGGAACATATTTATTCACACAGCTCTCTCTTTTTTCTTTACCTATGATACATGTAAATTCATCTTCACAAATATTTATCTCAGCTCACATTTTCTTATTATATATTACCCTTTTATGTACCCTAATTATATATTACCCTTTCTAAGTTTATGTGTACTAATTTCTTGTGTTTCATATGATAAAAGGTTTATTCAAAATATAGTTTTTCTCTTCAAACCCAAACCGCATCTGTGACATCACTAGACAAAATTATATAATAAAGCTTTTGTTTGCCACTCATTCATCTCCACATTCCATTTCCTTAAATATTTGTCGGTCCTTAATCAATTGTATAATTGTATATGTTGAAAATATTTATGATGAATTACCAAGATATCTTTACATATTCTTTGTGGGAGAATGAAAATGACAGAAATATCTAGAAATATAAGAAAAGAAGGGAGACAGGGATGCAAAGTGAAAAGAAATTGATACTTGGAGACGGTGATCAAAGAAGAAATATGTAAACCACCATTTGAATGATATTTGGTTGGATTGTGTACAAAATATGGCTGATATTTTGAATTTGAAGTCAGTCCTCAAAAATAACATAAAAGGTTCCCGACAGACTACTATTTGCCATAAGTGTTGGATACCAAAATTTAGACTATCACTTTCTGTACTCAACAATATACCTAAAAGGAAACCAAAATAAGTAAACATTCCTGTCAAGCATATTTTAATGTATATATTATAAGGTATTTCTCTCCTGAAAAGGTCAATTTAACATGCATTAGATGCTATGGCTTTTGACTACTTATGGACAAAATTTTCTTCACATGATCATAGATCTGCTTTGTTCTAACTCCATAGATGATAGGATTAAGCATTGGTGGGACTACTACATACAGATTGGCCAGGAGTATGTGAATATAATGGGGGACATTTCTGCCAAAGCGATGTGTCATGAAGGAAAAGAGGGCAGGTGTATAGAAGGCAAGGATGACACACACATGGGACCCACAAGTGCTAAGGGATTTGAGTCGGGCTTTCTGAGATGGGAGACGGAAAACAACACGGAGTATCTGCACATAAGACAAGGCGATTCCTATAATGTCAAAAAACAAAATTGAAATTGCACCCAAGCCATAAATGATATTGATCTTGATACTGGCACAAGACAGGCGAGCAAGACCCATGTGCTCACAGTAGGTGTGGGGAATGACATGATTCCCACAGAAAGGCAGTCGTAGTATGAGAAATACAAACAGGATAACAGAAAGAAATGACCTCACTAACGCACCAAAACCAATCACAGAAACAACCCTGTTGCTGAGAATGGTGCTATAGCGGAGTGGGTTGCAGATGGCCACATAGCGGTCATAAGCCATTGCCAAGAGGACTGCTGACTCCGTGCAGGTGAAGTTGTGGATGAAAAACATCTGGGCAAGACAGGCATCAAAAATGATCTCTCTGAAGCTAAACCAGAAGATTCCAAGCATCTTTGGGATGGTAGCTGTTGAGAGACCCAAGTCAATCATGGCTAACATGGCTAGAAAGTAGAACATGGGCTGATGTAGGCTGCTTTCAACCTTGATCACCAACAGGACTGTGAAATTCCCTATAAGTGCAATCAAGTACACAGCACAAAAGGGAAAACCGATCCAGGGGTGAAGAGTTTCAAGTCCTGGAATCCCCAGCAACAAGAAAAAGGAGGGGTGAAACTGGGTATCATTGAGAAGGATCATCCTGCTTGATAACACACAAGCCCATGTTCTTACACACGTATATTCATCATTCCGTAGGGCACCAGCTAAAAGTCAGTAGAGTTGAAATCTAAAAGAAAAAGAAGACTTTTATTCCATTGTACTTATCTATTCTTGAATTCATTTAAACAACTAGAAACACATGTAAAGAACACTGAAAAATCACATTCTGAATGACAAGGCCCTGGAGGAAGTTATGCTGTGAAATTTTAAAATATAAGGTAATCATGATGGTACACACCAATTGTCCAAGCTGTCTGGGAAACTTAGGAGAATTTCAAGTTCGATAGAGCCTAACATGGACAATTTAGCAATTTGGCAAGAACATATCTCAAAATAAAGCATACATACCTGCATACACACAGACACACACACACACACACACACACACACACGACATAGATGAATGAATGAATGTCTGCAGATATAGATAAGTGTGAAGACGCTGGGTTCAATTCCCAGGACGACACATACTCATGCAAAGTTGTACATAATATACTCATCTTTGTTAGGCCCATTCTTCTCTATTAATTTGCATTGATTTTATATTTGGTATCATGCATATTTTGCCTCGATACCTACCCCAATAGTGATATTCACTGATCATCACCTAGGCAATTTACTTTCACTTAGCAATAAAGATTTGCCAGGCCACCCAGGGAATCATTTCTATTCATTCAACTTTGCTAGATGGTAACACAAATTCAATGTACAAGAAGGGTATTAAGTTATTAATGAGCATTATTTTAAAATATAATTTACAACATTAAAAGCTAAATGATGAGAATTAATACATATGTTAATATTAATTTGTTATTACAAAATAATAAAGTAGCATTTATTGAAGGACTGCCTACTACTTGAAATTCAGTATCAGAACTTGTGGACTATCCTAAGTAATCTCTATAGACACCTACCGGGGAACATTTTGAATATATTTGAAAAAGGAAATGGGTCTCAAACACTTTAAAGTTTCATCGAATGGCTGAAGTACATACGTGTAAGAAGCAAGGAGAAAGTATGTAGCAAAAGAGTGAATGCCAGCAAAAAAGTGTCAGTAAGAAAAACAAAAGCCATAGCTTATCCAAGGCATATATGAAAACACACCCCGTGCATATATATTCACAGATATAATCTTCTTAAAATTCACATTTATCTGAATTAGATATGTAAATATCTATAAATACAAAGGAATCATGACTTTAGTAGTTTAGGAAAAAAGGTTAATAAATTGAAAAAAAAAATACCAAGTACAAAGGCAGCATAATCAGCATTCCAGCTTATTAGAAGCAAGGAAACTTTATTATTTTAAAGTTACCGAAACCTACACTTTCTTAAATATTTTCATATACTTGACTTATGACATTGAAAGGGTTGCATTTTCAAAGCATTTGGTCTTTTATTGTCTATAACTATCTCATAGTAAAAAAGTTTCTTTTGCTCATTTATATCACTAGAGGAGTGACAGTGGTTACAACAATGATTTCAGTAAAACACTGGGGTTTTTATCTAGATATTGATATGCTGGAGAAACGAAACCCAAAAAAGAGGGTCCATGTTACACAGGCAGTGGACAGGGAAGTTTAAAATGGTCAAGGAAACAGGGAATTCTGAAGAGGAAACAGCAAATATTTAAAAGAAACAAAGCCAAGAACAAGAGAGATTATTTGGAGGAGACACACTGTGGAACGCTCATTAGAATAGAAGTTTTCTTCTATATCTTATCTTTAGAATAATCGATACTTAAAAAAAAGTGCGACACAGGTAACCTAAGAGTGAGTGTAGGATAATTTCAGTCATGGAAATATATTTTGTGTGATATATCAATGTAAGTAACAATGGCAGATTCTATGTTAAATAAATCTATTTTTCTAAATGACATCTATGAAAACCAGGAAACTATTCAAATAATGTTAGAAAGCAATAATAATATTTTTTCTATTTGAGCACAACTACATTATAAAGTACAACAGAAAAGAAAATTGTTTTAGCTAAAAGCTGTGTGATTCATAATTTTAAATTTATTTTCACTGATATATACAAACAAAAGTATACATATCAATGGGGTACTCATAATTAAAGAAAAAATAAACTGCATTTCATTATATTATAAAAAGGAAAGATGGTATTATATTCTTAATTACAAATAAAATAATGGAAAATTGCATATCCTAAATCAGATAATTTTATCCTAGGACGAGACTGTGTGAGTAGCTAGTTAGGTATACCAACAGTGACTTGGACAACATGTAGAAATAACAGGAGGACATACACAAAACAATGAAGTTTTGTATTGTCAGTGCCAGTCAGTGACTGACTATATCAGAAATCCTAACAGCATCATCATTTTCTTGTCACAAAATTTTTAAAATTTAAGTGATCCTACTTTTTTAAAATCAATACATTTGTCTCTCACAATGAAACTTGTTCAAACCATTACTATTGATTTAGTTGATTGAAACCCAATGTTCTGCGTTATATACAACCATGAGTTCTTAAGTCAGTCTAGTATCTGCTTTATGATTGTGGTAAAAAGAAAGTAAACAAGCATTATCTGTTAGCTGTGTCACATTCCATAACTATTTTAACATTTTTGTGCCCCATATTCATCTCCAATGAGGTGGTAAAGATAAACATCCCTATAAATATCACTATATTTAAACATACAATTATTTTAAAATACTTTGAACCATATTCCAAAGATACCATGTTATGCATTATTTTTTAAGGGTCAACAGACTGAGTTTCATAAAATTTACATCAAACAGGTTCAGGCTATAATCCAAATGGTTTTAGTAGTGTTACATGATAATTCCTAGGTATAATTCTACTTCATTTTCTAAATTTCATCCTTAAACTTCTTTTCCCAAGGTCTTTGGCCTCCTCTTTTTTCTTCTGCTATGCCTCTCCCTCTTTGTCCTTCCCTATGTTCTATGGAAGCAGCCCTGAAAAGAGACAGAGAAGACTCACCGCACTGAGCCCAGGAGAGAATCCTGTCTCTGTTGTAAAGCCATCTTGTACACTTTTTATGTGATTACTTCCTGTTGCCTGAAAGACACCTGTAATAGAATATGCCCTAGAGATGATTTGTAAAGCCCCAAAATCTCCGAGGATCCACTCTGTAATTTTGTCTTGACTCAGAAAAAGTGCAAAATTAAGGCACCCACGTTGCTAAGAAAATCTAGGGATGCACAAGTCAGCAAGATGGCAAAACAGAGGCACTCAGCATTCATTTCCCCTCACAGTGATTTACCATTCATGGAAAATGATTTTGTGATGGCTCTGCTATTCAAGGAGTTGTTTCAGCAATGTGGTGGAGCAAGAGTAAGAAAAGGCAGCCGGGCATGCTGGCGCACACCTTTACCCCCAGCACTGGGGAGGCTGAGGCAGGAGGATCATTGTGAGTTCGAGACCAGCCTGTGCTACAAAATGAGTTAAAGGCCAGCCTGAACTGCATAGTGAGACCCTGTCTCAAAAAATAGGGCTGGGGATTTAGCTCAGTGGTGTAAGCTCCTGCCTGGCAGCCATGAGGTTGTGAGTTCGATCCCCGGTACTAAAAGAAAAAAAAAAAAAAAAAAGAGAGAGAGAGAGAGAGAGAGACAAAAGACACATTGAAAATGGCAAAAAGAAAACTTTCTCTCACCCATGTGACATGGGTGATGTTTCTGCTCAGGGACAGGAGAAATCGCTCAGACCCAGAGCCCTCTTCTGGGAGAAACAAGGCTCAATGTGGCATGTAATGTGTAGTAGGCCACCATAGGCCTTATAAAGGAATGAATTTTGTCATTTAATTTTGTCATTTTTAAAACATGGCCTTTCTTAACTGATATCAAGGTAAACTATCTTATGGCAGAAAGACAAATACTGCCTAATCTTATGCGTGCAATTTTTAAAAATGCAAATGTTCAACTCAAGAGATTGAAGAAGTAGGGTACTGGAGAAAAAATGTTTAAAGATACAAAATTTTAGGTAGGCAGAGGAATAATTTCTAGAATTCTATGTTCAATATTGACAACTATACTTAATAATATTCTATTGTATATTGAAAATTATTTTAAAAAGTAATGTTAACATTTTTTTTCTGCTAGTATTCAAGACCTGCCTCAGTCACAAGAATGACATTTATTATGGGCTTTGAATAAGTAAGCCGGACAGCTGGGCATTTTCCTCACTCTGGTTAGCGTGAATGTAAATTTCTTCGGATTTCAGCTTCATTCAAATTCTCTACACTGGATTTTATTGTCGGACATCTCATGAATACACCAATGTTGACATTTTTCATCTGTAAAATATCTTTTTTCAACTAATTTATTTTAAGTATCTTATCAGTTTGTATTAATAATCCATGAATCAAGGATAAATCTATCTGAAAATACATGGCTTTATGTTAGAAAGTACAGAACAAATGGTTCTTGTACAGCAGATTAAGCAGGAACAAGGATTCAGAATAATACAACACTGAATTGGTTAATTTCAGGTTACTTTTCTTGTGACATTTTAATCAAAGACACTTTCACATGCTGGTGGAGGTTGAACTGGTTTTTTCTGATTGGTTGCTGTGAATATCCAGTATTTAAGAGAACCTGATGTATTTGGGGATTTTCTTGTTTCACTTTGAGTATGCAGTGCTTAGCCCAAGTGATTCAGTTCTGTGCTTTGCTCGTCTGTTAGCTCTTAATGCAGAAGCTCACTCCAAAGCAATCTGCTCTCATGCATTTTAATTAGCATATCTTTTCAATAACTATATTGCACATAACAGACGTTATTTTAACACTTTCCATACAAGCCTCTTCCATAAATAGCAAAACTTCCTTTTTTTTTTTTGCAGCACCGGGGGATTGAACTCACAACCTTGAGCCTGCCAGGGAGGTGCTTAAGCCACTGAGCCAAACTCCCAGCCCTGGTATTTTGAGGGAGGGTCACACTATGTAGCTCAGGCCGGCCTTGTGCTCGCGTTGTAGCACAAGCTGGCCTCGAACTCACAACGCTCCACCTACTTCAACCTCCCGAGTGCTGGGATTAAAGGCGTACGCCACCATGCCCGGCTAAAACTTCCTTTTTTTGAAGGAGGGGATGTGTTTAGCATTGAACTCATAAACAAACATTGTAACTCATGTCTGCATGAAACTTATCTAAGTTGTTTCACACATAAAGCATAGGAACAATCCTTGGTCACATTAGTCATTTCTCGGCATCTCAATACTATACTTGAGAGCCACTTTGAATAGGGTGATTGTTATGAAAGAGACAGAGAAATAGAGAGGTACAGCACTGAAGAGAGAGTAAAATGGATACTTGTTTCTGAGAGCTGAAACTACAAGTCAAAACATTATCTTGTTTGACCTCATCTGGGACTGTGAAAGTCAGGTAGTTCAAATTTCTGGTAGTTTTTGCGTGTTGCAAGTGACATTGAATGATCATGAATATTAATTTGGATTTGCAAATACATTTTAGAGACAAAAATTTGTAATTTGAAATCACGAGAATCAATTGTATATGTGCAGTTTATATAAAATGCATACTTAAGATACATAATTATACATAATTTGAATGGAGAATGTAATTATGCATAATTTTAATACTTGAAGTTCTATAATTAAAATAAATTGTGTGATTCACACAGAAGCTTTTGAAAAAATCGTTTAAAGATCTAAAGGTGACTGAAATACATTCAAAACTAACAATATGCATATCTAGCTAAAAATATTGAATGGTTAACAGTATCAGTTTTCCTACATTAATATTTAGATTAATAAAATTCTAATTGACATTTCATTCTGATTGTAACTAAACATTTTTTATGAGTTTTCTTCTTATAAATCATTACAGGAATAAGGGAGATATAACATAAAACAGAATATGATATAAAATTTAAAGTCTGATATGATGTAAATATTCAAAATCACATAATTGCAAAAAATACAAAATTAAGCTAACTAACAAGATAATATGAATGATGTTAGTGTTTTAATGATATTTTAATATTAAATGTAAAAAAGGATTATGTGAAGATTAATCTTAAAGACCAATAGATATCAGACATAGCAGTTCTGCTGAAAGGCAGTCTCCAGAGACAGCTGAGGAACACACACTCCACCCCATGTGATTTTTAAGGTTATAAAAGTTGTGTTTTGAACTGAAATCATAACTCCCCAGTGCTTCTTTTACTTACACCATAGGGAATCTGTCACAATTCCTTCCACACCAGACTGGGGCACCTAGAAATTGGGCTCATTTGAAAAACTATTAAGCCATGGGGGGAGGGAAGACTTGCTCAGGACAAAGAGGTGCTCATTTAGATCCACATAATCCCTGGTGAGGTAAAGCAGTGCGTAGTGATTCTCCTTATGGCAAGAGCTGTCTGCTCAGTAGTCACATGAAAGGTTTCATGGCTCCACTCAGAGAAGCCACGCTCTGTAATAGAGGCCTGTGCAAGATTTCTTGAGACAACTGATCTCAGTTGGGTTTGTGGCTCCTGAATACATTGCTTGTATCTTGCAAACAATGGTCTCTCTACTACTATAAGCTAAGACTGGGAAGTAGTTTTCCTTAGAAGGAAATTTATACATGTGTTTTTCTCCATCCCTCGGAATATCTGAGGCAGTTGGATGAAGGAAAGGATGTGAATCAGGTAGCTGTGCTAATTTAAATGCCGAGAAAACTTCAGAAAGCTCTGATATTAAAGTAATGTTTTATCATGCTCAAAGCAGTCCAGATTGAGTAATTTATATTTAAGAATGGATGTTATGCTCATGTTTTATAATTTCATGTAACTATTACAATTTCACATTTCTTGAGTTCAAATCACATATCCATCAATTCAGAGTACAATACCATATATGCAAACTAATTGAATGTTCTTAGCTTATTTTCGCATCCGTGTCATAACCATTATCACTTCCCCCAGTACTCCTATTAGAATGAGAGAATTCAATTTTGTTGAAGACCAATACTTGAATGTTGCTAAAAATTTAACACTACAATTATGAAACTGTTACTGAATTTATATTGAAATTATTTACCAGAAAAATAATAATATTCCTTTCCTTGTCTTTTTCTTTTTTTCTTCAGGCTTTCATTCAAACCAGAAGCAAATATATGAGAACATATCATTTCTATGCTGGATAAATCTGCAGTGGAGTAAAGAAGAAAGATATGAAAAGCATAAAGTGCAGCATGACAGACTGATGAAAGCTAAGTGCGGATAATTAGAGACAACAAGGCAGGTGTCAATGATAGTTCAATGAAACTAGGAACAGAATGTCATAAAATATGACAGATGAAAAAAGGTTCAATACCAGTAAAAAGTTATTAAATATTGATATGTGTTTGAAAAAACCATAAAGAATGAAGGCAGCTTTCATAGATTGAGAGAGCAGCCAGTTCTCTAGGGAGAGAAATGTGGAGAGATGTATTTCAAATGGTTAGAAAAATTACTTAGTACGTACTGTATTAGACAAGGGAGGGTGTGCCTAGTTTGTATTTCCCGAGTTTTTCTGAGTCATACAGTTGCAACTCTGCATTATTTACTCACCTTGAGCACTGCAGGGAATTCATAAATACATTGAATAGATTGCTAATATTAAGACGAAGTCAAGTCATAGCAGTAAAGGTCAATCATATACTGTTTGTATTCCTTTCAGTCCATCACTCAGACCTGTCCTACATTGGATATGGATCTCATTAGATCTTTTGCTGCTCATATAATTATCAGTATAATTGCACTTCCATTCTATTCATACCTATGATTCATTTTTGTACACATATTGAATACTAATAGAAAAATCATACTAATGTTATGTTTTATTTGCATATCTGTGATTCAGTTAATAGAAACACTGTATTTCTTTTAAATATGTTGAGAATATGATTATAGATATGTCAGTAATTTTAAAATTTACTATTGTTTTATTATTGGAGTTTTCAACAATTCAACTTTTATGCCACTAGAGAATGTTTTACAAGAAGAGTCACTTTACTTATAACCAAGTTTATACGTGAAATTTTTTTCTAGGGATGAGTAGTAGTTAAATAATTCAGCTAAAAATAATATTTTAGTAGTAATATTTTCTACATAATTTTAATTTAAAGTTGCTTCAATTAATATCCCTATAAATGGTATTTTTTATGCAAAAAACCCCACAAATTTTGATAGTCAAGTAATATGATAATAAAAATACTTATGCTTTCTATCATTATCTTCAAAGTAGCTGCTCAGCATAAGATATAAACCAAAAAGATTCTTACAAAAAACAAACAAAAAAAAAGATAATGGCACTAACTTTCCTTTCAATTGCCAATGGTCTCTAAAGATTTCTGTTTAATTCAAATCTCACATCAATTTTTACTCTCTATTGGTAAAATATACTCTATGATTAGCAGTATATAAATGACAGAGCCTAGTATGGTAAAATCCCTTCTCAGGTGTTTTTGGGAATGCCTAGTTAGGAAAGGAAAGGCTTAGATTTAAAATAACTTCTTTAAGGAATATGAAATGGGACTTTCATCATTATTAATAATCAAATTATTGGGGGAAGGATTTTTTTAGATTATGTACGAAACATCTTTTCTATAGTTACCCACATAGACCATCACATAAATGGGATAATTCATCACTATAATGAAGTGTGAGGGATCCTTAATCAGCATCTGTGCTAAAAACAAAGTCTAACACTGACCAGTTGTTTAACTTTATGCAGATTAAAAAACATTCCTCGATCAAAAGTAAGGTTAAAATTTATATGTGTTAATATATGAAATGTTCTTACAAAATCAACTGATTCATTTCAGTGAATGTCAACTTTAGAAATGTTAAATATTATCTTATCACACAACTTTCCAGTAATTTAGTTTCCCTAAATTCTTGTACTGTCCAATAAGTGTCATGATTCAGAAATGACATTCCCCAGGTTTTCCAAAGCTGCGTTGATGCATGTACCCTGCTATTTTCATGCTCAAAAGAGAATATTCATCCATTGAGACTCTGAAGTTCAAACAGTGAAATGAAGCAGAACTTTTGGGTGTGAATATCAAAGACAAGAGGCTATAATGTCTAAAATAATTACAACTGAGTATTGAGGTCCAGTGTACTATATACATACTCCAGTCCTACTTCATTTTTCATGATCATAAAGCTGTATAATCTTTGACTATGTCTGTAGCATTAAACAAAGTGTCTCATAAACAATGCCTATATTGTACTAAAAGTAAAGAAAAGATGAAGCAAAAGAAAGGGAACCTGTACGACTATTAAAATGCTATTAAAATAGTCTAAAGCAAGTGTGTAGAGTGAGTAAATTGCAGTATGGCAATGAGTGTGAGGATCAGACAATATAGATATTTGAGGAACAGAGGGAAAATTATGAACTGCTTTTGATTGAGTAGATGGCTTTATAGTGAAGTCAATCAAAACCAGTGTTTTGACTAATTAGAATCATGAAAGAAAGTGACGAAGCTTCTATGACAAGTTAGAATGAGATTGTTGAAATAATGGCTCAAAGAGAGCCAGAGTAAATGAAAATTCTGTGGTCAATGAAGAGTCATTAATAGTACAATGATTTATTCCCTAACACACTGTCCTAAGGACACACTTGTTATCATGCTTAAAGGTGTCTTTGAAAGATGTGAGTAAACCTTCTGAATCCACAAACAGTGAAAGCTTCTGTAGGTTATTTTTCCTATATCAGAGCCACACTATGTTGCAAGATATATCTGAAATATTTTGACTAACTTCTAAAAAAGTCAATTCTCTGTTTAAAACCTGATTCTTTAATTTTTGATTGATATCACTTTCTTCTCAATGAAATATGATAAATATTTCATAAGTTTGACTGAATATGGGTGTGTAAATCTTAACGTCATTTAACATCTATATATTAGCCTTATTGCACATTAAAATTTCATAAATTGATAAAACATGTCAATATTAATATAGTGAGAAAATATATCAAGATTACATGTGCAAGGATAAGGAGGTTTATATAGTCCAGTGCATCTCAAAAATTATAAACTATTGTTCCATGTGCTTTAGAGGAAACATCCAGGAAGAGAAAATTAAAACTCTTAACTCTTGTGATGTCACTCTACAATAAAACCAATGTCCATTCAACAACCTTCTTTCTCACTGGCATTCCCGGGCTGGAGGCTGCCCACATCTGGATCTCTATTCCCTTTTGTGTGGTCTACCTTTTAGACCTACTAGGAAATTGTTCATTTCTCTTTATCATCAAGACAGACCGCAGCCTCCACGAGCCAATGTATCTCTTCCTCTGCATGCTGGCAGTGACTGACCTTGTTGTGTGCACTACAGCTGTTCCCAAAGTTCTCAGTCTCTTCTGGTTTCACGATGGAGAGATTCGTTTGGAAGCCTGTCTCACTCAAGTATTCCTGATTCACTCTTGCTGCACCATGGAGTCTGGCTTCCTCCTGGCTATGGCTTTTGACCATTATGTAGCAATTTGTAATCCATTAAGATACTCAGCTATTCTCACACACCCTGTGGTTGGAGGAATAGGACTCGCTATTTTACTGCGGGGCACAGTACTCCTAAGTCCTCATCCTTTCCTGCTACGCTCACTTCCCTACTGCAGAACCAACTTAATTTCCCACACCTACTGCGAGTTCATGGCCCTCATCAAGCTTGCCTGTGCTGATACAAGAATCCGCAGAGCCTACAGCCTCATTGTTGCCTTCCTCACTGGAGGGGTGGACTTCATACTGATCCTTTGTTCTTATGTGCTCATACTCCACACTGTCTTCCACCTCCCTTCCAAGGATGCCAGAGTCAAGACCTTGGGCACCTGTGTCTCCCATTTCTGTGTCATCTTAGTGTCTTACTCTTCAGCCTTCTTCTCTTTTCTCACACACAGGTTTGGGCACAGAGTGGCTCCTCACACCCACATATTTGTAGCCAATATTTATCTTCTTGTCCCACCCATGGTGAACCCCATTATTTATGGAGTAAGGACCAAGAGAATACGAGACAGGTTTCTTGAATTTTTCTCTTTTTTAAAACGTTTAAAATAAATCATTGGTGAGTAATAATTGACAAAACCATTATGTGATTTATTTTAGAAGAATATTATGTGTTCTTCTTTAATGTTTTGTTTTATTGATGAACTGTTTTAAGTACTTTATAAAAGGTAACTTTTACCAAGAAAATTGTATATTTAAAACAATATGATGGGATTATCTATGCATTTCAAAAATGTTTCTGAGAGAGTCCTCTCTAGCTGCACAGAGGATCTCAGTTCTGCCTAGCCCAGTGTCCCAGTGCAGTCCATCAGGGCAATGCCTGGCCAGCCTCACAGGACACAAAGGTACTGAGCCCAGCCCAGCCCAGAGCCCCAGAACCACTTATCAGGGAGAGGCCAGTAGAGCTGCAGGGCCTTACAGAATTTGAGCTCTGCCCATTAGAACACAAGGCACCAGCTCCATTGTTCAGGGGTGCGGCCACACAGCAGGTCCTAGAGGTTGCGAACACTGCCTAGCCAGGAGAAAACCCCCACTCCCACCACCCAGCCGGCCCCATATTCCAGGGGAGGCACTCAGGCTTCTCCAAAGGTTCTGAAGTCCTCACAGCCAGACGCAAGGTCCTGGTAGTGCCATACTCCAGGGTGCACTCTGCCTAGCTGCCAGGGTCCTGGAGATTCCGAACTCCACCCATCCAGGTATGAGGCCCCAGTGCCACAACCCGAGGGTGTGTCTCTGCTAGCCACCTGGGTTGCGGAGGTTCTGAACTCTACACAGCCAACTTGTAGGCCATGGTGACAAACTCCAAGGGTGTGCCCCTGCTAGCTGCAGGTAGGATACAAACTTTGTCCAGCCCAGCATCCCAGAGCAACCCAACAAAGTAGATCACAGGAACACATAGCCAGCCTCATAGGCCACAGAGCACAAGGATCCAGCACCATAGTTTGGGGGTGTGCCCCGGCTAGCCACAGGGATATTGGAAAATTGAAGCTCTACTCATCACAGTGTTCCAGTGCAATCCATTGGGAGGCTGCCTGAAGCCACAGATGTCCCAGAAGAAAATGACAAAATGAAAGAGCAAGATGCAGTCTCAGACCCACAGTCCACCAAGAACAAATGCAAGAGACACTGAAATGGAAGATGCTGGGAATCACACAACTGAGCATTCTGAAATGATAGCAACTGAAGTATAGAAACAACTCCATGAAGCTATAGAGAAACTCAAATCAGAAATAATCTCTCAGCTAAAAAATGAAATGACAAACATTATGAAAGAATGCTGTGTGTATCTAAAAAAGATCAAGACAAAGAAAAAGAAGAGCATAAGAAAATGGTGGAAACTTTGAATGAATGAAATAAGGCACAATTAGAATGCATGAAAAAGATTCAAAGGGAAATTCAGGAAGCTAAAAATTCCATTGAAAGTTGGCAAACCACTTGAATGAAGCTGAAGATAGAATCTCAGACCTTGAAGACAGCATAGAAGCTTATGATCATGAAAGAAAAGATCTCTTAAAAATAATAAGGAACTAGGAAACAACAATTCAACATCTGCAAGATGATGCAAAGAGAAACAATATATGATTAATAGGCATCAATGAAAAAGCAGGGGTCAATACCAATGACCTGTGAAGACTATTTGCAGAAATAATAGCAGAAAATTTATCAAATGTGGGAAGAGAATCTGATATGCACATAAATGAGGCATACAAAACCCCAATTAACCATAACCAAAATAAATCTTTACCCAGACATATAAAATTTAGGATATCAGAAATTCAGCACAAGAACAGAATACTAAAAGCTGTCAGAGAAAAGAAACAGATCACCTATGAAGGAAATCCTGCCAGAATTATGGCAGACCTCTCAACACAAACCTTCAAGTCAAGATGAGCATCAAGTGAAGTATTTCAAATCCTGAAAGAAAACAATTTTCAACCCATGATTGATGTATGCTGCAAAACTATCTTTAAAAATTGGTGGAGAAATAAGATACTTTCTTGACAAAGAACAACTGAAGAAATTTATGGCCACCAAACCAGCACTAGAAATAGTACTGAAAGATACTCTAGAAAGAGACAAAAATAACTAGAATCCTAAGAACAACAGGAAAAGGAAACTAAGCAGGGCAAACAATTAAACATAAAACATAGAAAACCATCAGCAGAAATATAACATGACAGGGATAAGTCAGCATGTATCAGTTATATCAACCAATATAAATGGTCTCAACTCACCAGTAAAAAGAAACAGACTGGCAGAGTGGATTAAGAAAAAAATCAACAATATGTTGTGTACAAGAAACACATTTAACTCAAAAGGAAACTCACAGACTAAAAATCAAAGGGTTGAAAGCAATGTCCATGCAGCAGGAACCCAGAAAAAAAGCAGGGGTAGCTATTTTGTTTGCAGACAATGTGAACTTCAAATCAAGAATGATCAAAACAGATAAAGAAGGTCACTACATACTTGTTAGGGGAAAACTTCAAGAGGAAGAGATTACAATCATAAATATATATGCATCAACTATGGGAGCACCCAACTATGTAAGACAAATCTTAATAGACATGAAAAGAGAGATTCCATTTGACCCAGCTATCCCACTTCTGGGCATTTTCCCAGAAGAACTGGAAACATCATAACAAAGTGATATTTGTGCACCCATGTTTATAGCAACCCAAATTGTAATAGCCAAATCTTGGAAATACCCCAACTGTCCATTTATCAAGCAATAGATAAAAAAGATGGGATGATTTTATACAATGGAGTACTACTCAGCTATCAGGAAAGATTGCATTGAGACTTTTATAAATAAATGGACATGACTTGAGACCATACTCATAAGTGAAATAAATCAAACTCACATGTGTAAATGCTGTATTGTCTCCCTAGTGTAAGAAACTGAAATCTACAATAAATACTCTGTAACGGTAAGAAACTGCTCAAAGAGCAAAAGTAATTGGGATAGGGGAAAGGAGGAAAAAAGAAAGGGAAAACGAAAAGGACATGAATTTGTGTATATGTATACATAAGATAGATAAAATGACTATAATATGAAATGTATTAGTTATTGAAAAAGAACAGTTAATACTCATGATTAGATCAATTTTACATGTTTATATTTGTTGATCTAAACAACCCTTGTGAAGGAAATGATATATAATGTTGCAACCATTGTCAAATTCCTATCACCTTGTTTTGTAAACCTATAATGTTATTGTGTTGAATTTGTTGTTATTGTTTGTTTGTCTCTTTTGCTTTTTGTCTTTCTTTTCTTATCTTTTTCCCTTAAATAAAAAAAAAAGTCTGAGTAAATAATGGAATTAGTCTAAAATGAGGACCGTTATTTTGATCACAAAGTATCATTTGTATACATTCATTATAACTGTCATGTAGTTTATTTAAGTGTACTAATTTGCATAAACCCCTGATGTTGTCGTTGTAGAAAATCCGAATCTGAATACAATTGGCAATTCAATTTATAGTAAAAAGGAGTTTGCAAAGTAAATCACCTCTAATTTTCTTTCCTGAATATTTTTAATGTTTGTTTTTATAATTATTTGCACATATAATTTACATACATTATCATGCTTATTGTGACATTTCTTTATGTACATTCAGTGAGTTTTGACGCTAATCTCTTTTTGTATTTTCCTGTTACTTTTTGGCTACCTTACCCATAGACACTTTCTCATTCCCTTCTAATTCTGCTTCTACTTTCTTGTCTTTTTCCCCTTTAAGTCCTACATATGAATGAAAATGCACAATCTTTCTGTTTCATTTCTGAGCTATTTCACAAACTTGATAATCTCCAGTTCTATTCATTTTCCCGTAAAGACTCAATTTTGTTCTTCTTACATATACATATATATAAAACCATTTCTCCTTTGATGTGCACTGGGGCTCTGACCAAAATGTCATCAATTGGAATAGTGCTACACTTATGAGTATGCAGGTATCTTGATGGTATGCTAATTGCATCCTTTGAAAATATATCCAGGAGTGGTGTAGCTGAATACATCATATTTTCACTCAGTTTTCTGTTTTTTGAGGAACCCACATCATTTTAGTTGGTATCTGTATTAAAATCTTGTATTCTCTCCAATAGTATACAAGGGTTCATTTTTTACACACATCCTCATCAGCATTTGTTTTTGTTTTGGGTTTTTTTTTTTTCCCCTCTCTTACAATAGCCATTCTGATTGTGGTGAGAATCTCAATGTAGTTTTCATTTGTACTTTCCTGGTAGCCTAATATGTATTTTTTCATATATTTAATGCCCATTTTTACCTTGTAAAAGAAGTTTCTGTTCAGCTCATCTGTTCATTTATTTGTTTGTTATTTTAGTGTTAAATTTATTGAGTTTTTTTATGTTTTAGTTATTAATTCTCTGTCAGATGAATATTAAAGATGTTCTCCATTCTGTAGGTTCTCTTTTTATCTTCTTGATTGTTTCCTGAAATATGTAAAAGATTTTAAATTTTTTGTAAACCCATCTGTCATTTCTTACTATTATTTTCTGAGCTATGATCCTGATGAAGAAGTCATTGTCTATATGGATATCCTCTAGAGTTTTCCTCTAATACTTTCAAGATTTCAGTTTATATTTAAGCCTTTGATCCATTTTCAGTTGGTTTATAATATTATAAAAAAATAAAGATATAGTTTCAATTTTCTACAGGTGGATATTTAGTTTTCCTGGCACCATTTGTTGAAGCGGCTGTCAGTTCTAGGTCTATGTTCTTGGCTTGTTGGTCGTGTATCTGGTGGGTACAAATGCATGAGCTTATTCCTTGCTTCTTTTTTCTATTTATCGCTTTATGTGTGTGTTTTTATGGCACTACCATGTTGCTGTTTTCTTAGAATGGCTCTAAAGTATATTTTGAAATTAAATATCAAGGTGTCCCTGGGATTGTTCTTTTTGCTTGATTGCTTTGTCAGTTTGGAGGCTTATTATCTATCCACGTGAATTATGGGACTTCTTTTCTAGTTTTGTGAAGAATATCATTGGTATTTTGATGAGAATTGTATTAAATCTCTAGATAGCTTTCAGTAGTGTGGGTATTTTAGCAATATTATACATCCAATCCATAAATACAAAATATTTTCAGTTTTCTAGTGTCTTCAGTTTCTTTTTATGATATTTTATAATTTTCATTGCAGAGGACTTTAACATTCTTGGTTAACTTTGGCCAAGGTATTTTATTTTATTTTTCAGGCTATTGTGAATGGTATTGTTTTCCTGATTTCTTTCTCACTGGGTTCCTTCTTGATGCATACGTTCTTCTATATATTGAATTTGTATAGTGTTACTTTATTGAATTTATCAATTCTAAACAACCTTTCAAAGTCTTTTTGTGTTTATGGTATCATAAAATCCACAAACAAATAATTTGACGTCTTCCTTTCTTAATTATGTCCTTTTTATTTTATATGCACGTTGATTTTCTCAGCCTAAAATTTCCAGTGCTGTACTGAATAGGACTTATAAAACTGAACACCTTTTTCTCATTCCTGATTTTGGGCAAAATGTTAGTTTTCCTCATTCAGTGTGATAATGTCTATGAGTTTGTCATATGTAACCATTGTTAGGTTGTATTGTAATTCTTTTGTCCTTAGAGATTCAGGAATTTTTTAATGAAAAGATGTTGAATTTTATTACAATTTTATTTCTGGGTCGATTGTGATCATCATGTGATTTTTAACCTTGATTCTATTGATGTGTTGTATTTCATTTATTCATTTGCCTGTGTTGAACTAGACCTGCATTCAGACCTGAAATCAACTTTTCTTGGTGTACAGAATAGATATTGTGATTGTCCAAGTGTCTCATTTCTGTGCTGAGCAAATAGAATTCAGCCTTCAGAGGAACTCCTAAGCACATGAGAAATTTCTGAAACACTTTTGGATGTTTGTAGGGATCCTGTTGTTTAAGCTCCTCATTTCCCATTCATAATTCTTTGCTGATCTTTCATTTTCATTTGCATTAATACCATATAAGAATGCTACATTGAGATGCTATTAATGTAGTCACAGTAAAAGTTGACTGAAGGATTTAGTCAGATTTTGGTCACTCTGAAAAAAAATACTGAAATAAATCAATTTAAAGGGCAAAATATTTATTTCAGTTCACAGTTCCAGAGTTTTCAACCCATTCACAGCAGGTGCAGCTACTTTTAGGCCTGTGATGAAGCAGAACATAATGGTGGGAGAGGAAACAGTAAGGTGAATTTATTCACCTCATGGCAGCCAGGAAGTAAAGAAGGAGCAAGGTAAAGGGGCCAGGGGAAATATGTAGCTTTCAGTGGTGTACCCCAAGTGACCTGACTCCTCCAATCAGGTCCTACCTCCTGAAGTTTACACCACCTCCCATAGTGCATTGAGCTATGATTTTATCAATAGTTTAATCTAGTGATACTGTTAGTCTTTACAATGCAGCCATCTCTGAAATATTCTGCCTCTGCACACTGATGCATTACAGATCAAGCCTTGAATACATGAGCTTACAAGAACAATGCCAATTAAAACCATAACATCAGGACTATGTATTTATATTGTGTCTGTTTATTAGGGAGTATATGTAACCCATTTCATTCCTGACAGGATAATAGGCCTTTCCATTTTCCTGTCTTCCTGTTGGCAAACAAGAATAAAACACAGATTTATATACATACTCACACAAAAGCATTAATATTCGTGATATCAAAGGTGTCAGGAAAAGCAAGGTAATTTTTATATACTACTCTTTCATACTTAAAATATCATTTAACTGTTATATTAAAATTTTGTCAGGGTATATGTTCTGATAAAACCAAGCACACTGTGTTGCAGAACTGTTTCTCTTCCACACACATATGAGCATGAGCATGGATGTATGACTTGCATGTTTTGGAACGTTAGACTGCAGCTTGTTTCCTGGCCAAATTCCTTGGAAAAAAATTTATGCCAGGTGCAGGAATGAGACAACAAAATCTGATTATGATAATTAGTCTATAAAACAAACTACTAGATGGAGAAACTAAAGAGAGATTCCAAAAAGAAATAATAACTACTTGGAAGACTCTCCCTAATTTGAGGAGGGACAACTATATGCAAGAAGTGGCACTTGAATTAAAGAGCATGGGGAGGGGTTGTAATAGATCTGTATCTCTGATAAAATTTCTTCTCTGTGAGAGGTTCAGTTAACAGAGCTTTGTGCATGTAAATGGTACTATTTATAAACAGGCGTTAGGACAGAATCCAAGTTCTGTTGTTCATTGACATAGAATCATTTTTCAGGGTGAAGGGCGGAGTGATGGAAGAAAAATGACTTTATTCCTCTGAACTAAAATTCTTCATCTGTGAAGTGAATTTACAAAGTGTTTACAATAGAGGAATTTTCTCAGAAGGCATGTCTGATTCAAAGTACCTTAGATTTAGATTAAGATTTGTATTTAAACCTACCTTAGGTACTAGCTATCCTATTCTTTAGGACATAATGAAGTGAAAAGGTATAATGAACTTCATTCTGACATATCTCACTTTGTCAAGTTAGTCTTTAACCAGTGTTATTAGTTACTTACTGATCCTTACTTTGTGTATAAATATTTTTACATCTTTAGAAATTATGTCCAACGCTTAAGAGATTGACTCACTATAAATGATTACCTTTTAACTTCTACTTGGGGAACGTAACAAGTGATTTCCTCAGGTTTTACTAGACTAACTGATAAAGGATAATTGTTGAATCCTTCAAGCCAAATTCATGAATATTCTGCTTCCTTATAAACACAGGCTTGAGGTGTGACTATTTAATCAAATTAAATTACATTAAAATAATGAAATAATTCATAAAGTGAGAAATAGTTTTCAGACATGAAAAGAATAGGATCTAAGTCAGAGATAAACCACAGTACCCATTCCTCACAGTCAGATGGTTTTTCATTTATCCCTTTTATATAACTTACCGCTTGTTACTTTGTGCTCAGAAGGGCACGGATAAGGGCCTATACTTGCAAAATGTTACTTACCAGGAGAGACAGCTGGAGGAATCAGCATATCTCTAATACTATTCCTTGCACTCCACTTACTTGAAATAGTGGTGTTTTGTACTGTGGATACAATCTCCAGAGTGACTGGTATTTTTGGAACACTGGGGAAAAAGGAGACCTCAGTGTTCTGAAATCATAATATAACCTTTTCTTATTAAATTAAACAGTACTACACATAGTTAATCTATATTCTGATTTTGGTACTAGATCTTCAACTTTAGGATTATCTT
>RJWM01027966.1:0-26252 GCA_004363535.1 Dasyprocta punctata | reverse complement strand
GCACCACACCCGGCTATGGCCCCTAATCTGGTAAGACTGGAGCCCTTGCAGAAAGGGGCAGTGTGGACACAGACATACAGAGGGCGAAGGCCGTGTGAAGGCAAAGGCAGAGCACAGGATGAAGTGCAGCACGCTAGGGTCTGGGCCTTGCCACACGAGACTGACTGAATGGAGTTGAAGTGAAAATCGAATGAGACGAGACGGCTCATGTTTACCCACTGAGCACCCACTGTGGGTGGGCAGGCCACAGTGCCTCGTGACCAAGAGGGTGGCCCCTGCTTTCCTGTGGGGGAAATGGGCCATGGCCAGACCAGGGTGAAGGGACCGGAAATGATGCGGGGGCTGTCTACGGCCAGGAAGGCCTGTGTGAGGAGGTGGCATTAGCCTGAGTCCTCACAGAGTTGCAAGTTCTCCAGAGCCAAATCTGCAGAAAAAATTGTTCCTGGTGGTGGAAAGAGCCAGGGCGAAGGCCTGCGGTGAGCACCTCCGGAAAGCAGCAGCAGGAGGCCGGCATGGCTGGGGTGGAGCGCTGAGGGCACGGGGCAGGAGGCGCTGCCAAGAAGCCTCGACAAACGACATGGTGCGCCAGTGCGCAGATCAAATGTGCTCAGTGAGCTGAGAGCTTCTGTCATTCACGCCAGGGACTCGGGAAGCCACTGGCCGTTGTACGCAGAGGAGCAAATGGGAAGAACCTAGTTTTCAGAGTCCCCTCTGGCTCTCTGTGAGGATCATGAACTGGATTCTCAGTGTAAGTTCAGCATGTGTGCCTGCCACCCTCCGTGGGGACCCAATGCTTTTATCTCTTGATACCGCTTCTTCCTCTAAGCTCTATGTCACCCTCAAATTTGAATGGTCCCATCCAGGTCATGTAAGAAGATGTTAGAAAGAGCAGCTGGACGTTGTGGCACATGCCAGTGAGCTCAACAATTGGGAGGCTGAGGCAGGAGGATTGCTGTGAGTTTGAGGTCAGCCTGGGGCCACATAGTTCAAGACCAGCCTGAACTACATAATGAGACCCTGTCTCAAAAAACAAAACAATACAACCCAAAAACCAAACAAGTAAAAACAGGAAGGAGGAGGAGGGCAGAATCCTCCTTATCCAACAGAACAAGAGCATTGGACCTGGCTTCCTGGGTGTTGATTTTTATCAGCTGTGGGAGCCTGGGCCTTGATAGTCTCATCTAACAAACAGGGAGAATCACAGGTCCTCGTGGAGCTGTTGTGAACATTCCCTGAATTAATTTTATTTATTTATTTATTTGGCACCAGGAATCGAACTCACAACCTCAAGCCTGCCAAGCAGGCACTTAAGCTACTGAGCCAAACTCCCAGCCATATTTTTGAGACAGGGTCATAGTATGACCCTGCATAGTATGAAGTTCAGGCTGGCCTTGCGCTCGCGTTGTAGCCCAAGCCGGCCTCGAACCCACAACACTCCGCCTACCTCAGCCTCCCGAGTGCTGGGATTAAAGGCGTGCGCCACCACGCCCGGCTCCCTGAATTAATTTAATTTAATTTAATTTTTTTGCGGCACCGGGGATCGAACTCACAGCCTCACGCCTGCCAGACAGGCGCTTGAACCACTGAGCCAAACTCCCAGCCCTAGTTTTTTTGAGGCAGGGTCGCACTACGTGGCCTCGAACTCACAGCGCTCCACCTACCTCAGCCTCCCGCGTGCTGGGATTAAACGCCTGGCTGAATTAATTTTAGATAGAAGAATTTAGAACCACCTGGGGGTGGTGGCACATGCCTATAATCCCAGCACTCTGGGAGGCTGAGGCAGGAGGATCACAACTATCAGCTCACTCTGGGCAACTGAGCAATTTAGTGACACCCTGTTTTAAAATTAAAAAAAGGACCCGGGATGGAGCTCAGTGTCGGGGCCCTTGGTTTAATTCTCAGTGCTCCACCCACCCAAAAAACAAAAATTTAGAACTGAGCCTAGTCTACGGCAAGTTGCTCAGTAAGTGCCGCAGATCAGTCTCCAACTAAAAGCCAAAAAGCCCTTTCAGCTCTCCAGCCCTCTCTTGTCCTCTTTCACTCCATAGCAAAACACCTCAGCGGAGTGGCTCCCGCGTGGCCTCCACTCGGCCTCTCCCTTCCCCCCATGGCCTCCATGAAGCTCGACCCCAGGCTCTGCCCTCCTGACCGCTCAGTGCCTGGGCCGGGCCCCAGGACGCCAACCTCCTCCAGCGGCTCCTCCTGACAGTCCCCGCACCCTGCTTCTTCCAAGCCCGCCTATGCGGAGCACTCCCTCTCCTGCATCTCTCGGCTGGGGTCCTGAAACCAGAAGCACCTGGAGCTGGGCCCCGGGCCTCCTGAAGCCCACTCCTTTCTGTTCCCCATCAGCTCAGCCCAAGGTCACCTTTCCTCCAGGGTTTCATGAGGCCACGTCTCCTCCTCCCACGGCTCCCTCACAAGGCATCCGATCTGCCAGTCTGGCTCAGATCACGTTGGGAACCCGCTCCCTTCTCTCTGCCCCACCACCCGGCACCGGCGTGCCATGCCCCACCCAGGCCAGGCCAGCAGCTGGTCCCTGCTCCCAGAAGGCCCCCACACGCAGGCACAGACACAGGAACCCTGTGAATGCCAGCGCAGATCCCACCCCTCCTCTGTTTTGCACCCTCCGGTGGCTCCATTCATTAGAGCGGAAGCTGAGGCCCTGACACATGGCCCACAAGACCCCCCATAACCATCCCCGACACCATCTGACCTAGCACCCATCGCCCTCAGCTGCTGTTCCTTTGGCCTGGAATGCTCTTCAGTCAGGGGCCACAAGGTGAAACTCACCTTCTGACCTACTGTGCTCTTCTCTGACCGACTGCCCCTCACCCCCACCGGAATGCTGGCTCCCCGCATCCCCCGCGTGTGCATTACAGTCACCCTCTTCCTGGCCCAGAGCCACCTGGCTGGGCCTCGCTGCACACCCAGCACTTACTTCTTGGGGTCAGTGAAGGGCAGCGGCCGAGGCGGGGGCTCATCCATCCTCTTCCACCCTGCTGGGTGCTTACTGCGCACAGGTTGCTTGGAGAAGAATGACTTGGGGACGGAGGTGGACAGCTGGAAGGGGCCGGGCTGGGCCAGCTGGGAGGGCCGAGGAGTCTCTGTGCTGGCCATTTTGTAAACCTGAGCGGGGTAGCCAGCCCGGGAGCCCATGTCACTGCAAAGACCAAGGGAAAGCAAGTTCATTCCCGCAAGAGAGGCACAGACACTCTACTGCTGCGGACAGAGTCAGCGACACGGAAGGTGACAAGGAGCAACGCAGACTCTGGCCCAGGGAGCCGCCTGGCACCCTTGGGATCTCTGTGGGAGTCTGAAGAGTCACCTTTCCCTCCATGCAACCTATGCAGCTGAAGGCGGGGCCCCTCCTCCCACCCGTCTCTAGAGGGAGCCACGGGGGACAGCTGGCTCTATTTCCAAATGGCGCACTGAGCTGGAGTGACTCCACACAGAAGAGAGCAATAAAGGAAATCCGGAGAGGAGCAAGAGTGACAGGAAACAGAAACCTGACAGCAGAAGGACAAATGTAAATCTAAATGCCAATACTTACATTAAGAGGGAATAGTTTAAACTAATCAAAAGGCAGATGGGGCTGGGGATTTAGCTTGGTGGCATAAACCCCTGCCTGGCAAGTGCAAGGACGTGAGTTTGAGCCCCCGAACCAAAAAAAAAAAAAAAAAAAAAAGGGCAGAGATTTCCAGACTGGATTTAGAAAGCAACTATAAACGCTTTTTTGTGATGCAGCAATATTTACTCATGGCCAAAGGTCCTGGAGCCACTGATGTGTGTAGCACCGGGAGTGGACTTTATCACATCCAAGGTCTAGAAGCCTTCCTCTCAGGAGGGGTCCTGGTAAGCTTCCCCACTGGTGGGACAAAATATCTGACACACACAAATTAAAGGCAATACAGCACCAGGTATGGTGGTGCACACCTCTAATCCTAGCACTCAGGAGGCTGAGGCAGGAGGATTGCCAGGAGTTTCAGGCTAAACTGGGCCACATAGTGAGTTTAAGGTTAGCCTGAACTACATACCTAGTGAGACCCTGTCTCAAAAAAACAAACCAAAAAAAGCAATACAGTCCCCAAGGTCACACTGCCATGATCTGCCCTGACACACTGAAAACAGTGATTTGCTGATCTCCCAGGTATCTCTCAAGCCCATCATGCTGACCATCAAGATTCAACATCAGATGGGGAAATAAAAAGAATTAGATGCGTTATGTACGTGGACCAACTCCCCACAATGAATGCAAGCATACAAACATGTACTAATAAAACAGTTTAAAAGGGATTAAAGATCACAGAAGGCAACAGCATCTGAGTTGAGAAGTAAAGGACAAATCATTTTTGTCTAACATTTGGTATCTCACTATGTAGTTCAGGCTGGCCTTGAACTCACTATGTAGTACAGACTTGGCCTCAAATTCATAGTGATCTTCCTGCCTCAGCTCCCCAAGCTAATATTGTCTAGAATCAAGAAAACCTGAGCAGAAAGAATTAAAGATGTATTATATACATGAATCAACTCATCATTATGTATTACAAACATGTACTAATAAAAATAAATTTATAAGCTGGGCGTAGTGGCGCACACCTGTAATCCCAGCACTTGGGAGGTTGAGGCAGGAGGATCATTGTAAGTTCGAGACCAGCCTAGGCTACAAAGTGAGTTCAAGGCCAGCCTGAACTGCACAGTGAGACCCTGTCTCAAAAAATAGGGCCGGGGATTTAGCTCAGTGGCATAAGTGCCTGCCTGGCAGGCACGAGGTTGTGAGTTCAGTCCCTGGCACCAAAAAATAAAAATAAACAAAAATAAAAAATAAATAAATAAAATAAAAATAAATTTATAAAAAGAAAAGCCAGGTATGGTAGTGAGGAAAGAGGTAAGGCAGGAAGACCTGCTGTGAGTTTGAGGATGGCCTAGGCTACATAGTGAATTCAAGGACAGTCTAGAATATGAGATCCTGGTTGAAAACAAACAAACAAAAAACCTCTGAAACCCCAAAATAGAACAAAACGAAAACAAAAAAGAAAAAGAAAAAGAGAGGGCCAGGGATGTAGCTCAGCGGCACAGTGCCTGCCTGGTAAGTGCAAGGTCATGAGTTTGATACCCACTACAAAAAAACAAAAGACAGACAAACAAAAAAAAAACACCCAAAAAACAGAATTGAATTGTTTGGCTGGGCATGATGGTGCATGCCTATAATTCCAGCACTCGGGAGGCTGAGGCAGGAGGATCACTGTGAGTTTGAGGCCAGCTTGGGCTACAAAGTGAGTTTGAGGCCAGCATGAACTGGTGAAACCCTGTCTCAAAAAAGAGAGAGTGACAGAGAGAGAATTTGGAATGACCCAAATAACTTTTTTTCCCCCAGAACTGGGGGATTGAGCCCAGAGCCTGTGCATGGTAGGTAAGTGCTCCACCACTGATCTACCCTACAAGTTCAGCTCTTTTCTGTTTGCTTTGTTTTGAGACAGGGTCTCACTATACAGCCCAGGCTGGGTTTGAAAATGTAATCCTCTTACCTCAGCCTCCTGAGTGCCAGGATTACAGGTGCCGACCACCAACGTATAGGCCCCCCAAGACCTACACGATTCTATTTTTTTTTTTTTTTTTTTTAGGAACAACGGAGGGTAAGAGCAGAATATATTTATTGAGAGAAAAAAAGCTTCTGTCAGAGAGAGAGAGACAGAAGGGGTCCTGAGTGGGTTGCCCACCTACACGATTCTTAAGGGAAAGAAAGACAGACAGACAGACAGAAAGAAGAAAAGAAAGAAAGAGACTAAAAAAATGTCAGTGTAGTCACAAATGTTAAGTTGTTCTGTGAAACTAACTGCAGATATCTCTGCTGGGTTACAATATAAAAGTGCTTTTTCTATTTTTGATAATGGTCAAAATGTTTCAAAGAACTGGGTTGATACATGTCTGCAGAAGCATCTCTGGAGGAGTGCACGCCATCTGATTATCTCTGGAGCAAAAAAAATGATGGAGAACGTGTACATGATAAGTGTCAAATTAGATCATATAAACGGCCCTAGGTAAAAGGGAAGTGGCCAACTGATACCTCAGCCTTGTGCTTAGAGGCAACCATGGTCCAATTCTTTCTTTTTAAAAAATTTTCTGGTTTTTGGTGTTCAAGACTGAACGCAACGGGCCTTTGTACTAAGATACGTTCCCAGCCCCTTTTTAATTTTCATTTTGAAACAGGGTCTTGCTAAGTCACTAAGTTACCTAGACTGGGCTTGAATTTACAATCCTCCTGCCTCAGTCTTCCAGGGCGCTAAGACTACCATGATGTGACATGTATAGTACCCTGCTCAGCTGATTTTAATCCTGTCTCTGTCTATGGTACATATTTCTCTTTTTCTTTTTTTCTCCCAAGTCAGGGTCTCACTATGTGGTCCAGACTGGTCTTGAACTTGTGATCCTCCTGCCTCAGCCTCCCAGTGCTGGGATTACACGTGTGCCCCTCTACACCTGGCTTGGTTATGCATTTCTCTAGTTCATCAATAGGTCCAGCTTTTGTGAATTAAAAAAATTTCTTTAAAAAAGGGAAAAGATAAATAAATGCCTTCTTCTCTGTCTTCGTTTGCCAGTTGGCTCCATCCACTGCCCTCTGGAGACCAGGTGGCTCCCTCTTTAGCTGCCGGGAAAAAACACTGTTGGCTGTCGTGTAAATTCCCCCAGCCCTGTAAACGAAGGTTCCTTTCACTCATCCTTTGCTTGAGGACAGTGACGACATCCAGCTCTGGGGGCAAATCCTTTGGGGAGAGCCTGAGACTTACTGCTGGCCAGCAAGACTGTGCTGTGTGTGCAGGAAGGGACTGTGTGCTGTGTGACTTTGGGGGGAAATCCCTGCATGAAAAGAAATGGGGTGGGGTGGGTAGCTCAGTGGTGGTGGTCTGCATTGGATCCTCATCAGTGCTAAAGCACAACCCCCCACAGCACACACACCTGCCCAGCATGCGCAAGGCCCTGGGTTCCAGGCCAGCACTGCAGAAGACAGAAAAAACAGCCACTGAAAACAGGCAAACACTGGGGTCAATAAGTGATCCAAGCCTGGTGCCCGCTCCCAACTTGAGACTCTGTATTCTGTGAGATAATAAATTTCTTCCAGGTGTGTGTGTGTGTGTGTGTGTGTGTGTGTGTGTATGCTGAGGGCACAGAGCACAGTATCAGGCAGGCTGGAGGAGTGTGTGTTGTAGCGATCTATTGCACTGCACGGTGGCCACAGTAATAATTGTATATTTCAAAATTGCTCAAGAATTGATCTTTAATATTCTTACCACAAAAAAGGTAATTTAGTGAAGTGATAGACACATTAGTTAGGATGAATTTTTCCATAATGTATCCATAGATGAAAACATCATGCTGGGGCCAGGGATATAGCTCAGTGGCACAGCACCTGCTTGGCAAGTGCGAGGTCCCGATTTCGATTCCCGGCACACAAAAGAACAAAACAACAACAACAACAACAAAACAAAACAAAAGACCCCCATCATGCTGTACCCTACAAATAAATGCATTTACTTACTAAGTAAAATAAATGCACATGGCCATATAATGAGTTCAAGGCCATCCTGAACTACATAGTGAGACTTTGTCTCAGAAAACCAAAAGGAATAATAAATTTCCTTCAACTGAGCTGGGATTCTGTGACTTGTAGCAGAAAGCAGGCCCCCAAGTGGCCGTATCTTTGGTCCCTACTAACACAGCACGTCTTGACGAGGTTCCCCTGAATGTGCACTGCACTCTGACCCAGCCTCTGAAGGGACAAGTGATGCCGGGGCAGGGCGTGCTTTGTCATTCATCAGTGGCACCAGGCAAGGTGTGCTGTGTGGGGTGCAGCCTTCTTGAGCTGGGCGTGTGGCTCAGTGACACTGCTTGCCTAGCTTGTGTGAGGCCCTGGGTTCCATTCATAGCACCGCAAAAATGAACTTGTCACAACAGTGAAGTGCTTTTCTTTCCGAAGCGTCAGTGAGGCCACGTGTCCTGCTGAGGCAGCATGGCATGGCAGATGACGATCCAGGCTCCAGCTCAGCCCTGACTGGCACCCTCCCCTGGCTGTCTAAGGTTGGGTCCCTTCCTCTCAGTGAGACTCAGTTTCTGCCTCAGAAACGAGGCAGCAAAGCCATGGACTCTGCCCAAGGTCGTGTGGGCCAAGCGCTCAGTGCAGGGCCCGTGACGCGTTCCCTGAGCTCCAGGTATCGGGCACATGGTGTCTCCAGGGGCTAAAACCCCTGCTCTGGGCTCAGGCGGGATGGGGGAGGGGTAGCACCTGGCTCTGCACTGCCACCCTACCTTCAACCACAGAGGCCATGGGTTTATCTGTTTTATATCTTAGGGGGCAAATTTTGTTACAGTAAACATTTTGTGGCTTAAAAAGAAAAGATGAAAGCCATAGGCTGGGCAGAGAAACTCCACCAGCCTGGTCCAGCCAGCTGGCCTTGGGGGCTAATGGTGGTCCTGGGTGGGCGGCAGGCACGAGGGAGTGAGCTGTGCTGGGGGGGGGGAAGAGCAGCAGGGGCACAGCGGGCGCAGACAGCACTGACTGCTTCCAGGCCTGGCTCTGAAGCATCTCACAGACACCACCTCATTTAGTTACCCTGCAGCCCCTGAGATTGCAACTACTATCACTGTTTCAGGTGGGGAAACTGAGGCCTCAAGAGACCAAATAACTTGCCCCAAGTGACACAGCTGCTAGGAGATGAAGTCAGGATATAAACCTAGGCAGTCTGGTTCAATGGTTTTAACTACCATATGTATGCTCAGAGACAATAATTATAATGGCAAATTCACAGAAAAGGAAAAGAAAACCTAGCAGCTATTGATATTTCTGAGCCTTCGCTACGTCTCAGGCCCTGTGCTAAGTTCTTTAAATGCATCAGCTCAATTCAGCCTTGCAGCCTTAGACCCTGGCTCCTACTGTTACCACCTCTAACATATGGGAGATTGAGCCTCAGAGAGACAGGGGAGCCTGGCAGAGCCACAGTCTGGACCCGGGCAGGCGGGGCACAGCAGGACTTGCCAGTGCCCACCCCACGCTGCAGCCTGGCTATAGCTGCTGCACCCACCCTGTCGCTCTCCCTGAGGTCTGTCCCGGGCTCCAGAGCCAGCTCTGTCCCTACAGGTGATCACGCTCCTGCACAGGCTTGTGGAGTGGCCACGTGGTGGCCCTGCTGAGGAGCAGAAGGGACAGGTCTTCTGGGAGTGGAAAGAGGACACAGGTATAGACTCAAAGTGGGTCCTAATCCAACCACTGCTTGTCACCTCCACCAAGTACGACCTGCCGCGATCATCACAGAGGCCTCCTCGCATCCTCCCTAGCACAGCATGAGGGATCCTGAGTACACTCGAATTAGATCAGGATCCTCTGGGGTTCCAGCTCACCTAGGGACAATGCCAGAGCCTTCCACAGGGCTCCCATACCCTCTGCCCCGTCTGTGTCCTAAGCTTCTGCACTCCTCTGTCTCTTGTGCTCCAGTCACATGGAAGATGATCCTCAAACATTTCCACCTCAGGGCCTTTGCACTGCCCCCTCTGAGACCACACACATTTCTGCCTGGTTCTCTCATTCCTTTGAATTGTACAGACAGCCTGCATTCTTCTTGCCAAGCTGACAGCGACTGTGTCGGTCTGTCATGTGTGACTACGGCTTCCTAACTACCACAGGCAGGATAGGCCCAGCGGATCCCAGGCCTTCGGATTACCTTTCAGTGATGTGCCCCATGTGGTATCCCGGCGACAGCTGGCACAGAATGGGCAAGCAAGGCCACGTGCTTCCTGCTTGCAGGCAACGCCCAGCTGTGTGGGCGCCACGTGGGGCGGAGGCTCTTATTGCCCCTCAACAGCCCTGACAAATTGCTCTGGAAACCAGACAGCAGTAGGGCTCGCTGCCTTGGGAGAGGGTGGGGCCAGGTGGCTGCCTGCCTGGCGTCACTCAGCCCTCGTGGTGCCCACAGCAGGCGCTGACGTCTGGCTCTGTGCCTGGGAGCCGAGCTCCCATGACGAACGTCTGTGGGGAGTGTGTGCAAAGCCACTGAAGTCATCGATGGGCACAAGCTGCTACAGGCCGCGGTGGCTCCCGTGGCCAGGGCTGGAGCCCAGGGAAGAGAGGGGAGTTCCCTGCTTGGGCATGGCAGGACCCATCCTTTTCCTGGCTGGCTTTGGATTTTGTCCTCCATTCTTCTCCCCTCTATGTTCCAAATAGCTCATTTCTCCCAGAGAAGCCCACTGTGATCTTTTAAAAAACGTAAGTTGGAGTATGGGCTCACATACCTCCCCTGGCTCCCATGTATGCCAAAATCAAATCCTAGCATCTGACCCTGGCCACAGACCTCCCAGCACTGGGCTCCTGCCCACCATGCCAATCTGACCTCTGCCACTCTTCCCTTTGCTGCCTGCTCCAAGGGCTCTGGCCAGCTGTTTCTGGACCAAGGTAAATGAGTTCACCCCATGACCCTGGCATTTGCTGTTTCAGCTGCCTGGGCCATGCCCTTGCTTCCAACAGTGCATGGTGCCCCCTCCCAGGGGCCTTCCTGGACCCCCACTCTGTTCTGTTCCGTTTTTCTCCCACCTGGCATATCACATGGTTGCTCAGTTGTCTGTCTGCCTGGTTCTCTCTGAAGGACAAGGTCAGCTCTACAAGAGAGTGACTTTCCTCTGTGAAGGGCTGTCCCCTCCTCTTCTCACAAGGATCTGGAACCCTCTGTGAGCAGCAGCCCCGACACTCCGCATCCGGGGAGTCTCACAGCTCGCTGGCTCCGTCCCAGACCGCGGCTCCCTCCCTCCTCCCATCCTGGCGGGGCCGCCTGACACAGGCGCAGCTGCTCTGTGCTGTTCTGGGCTGCATCCTTCGCTCTCAGATCTTGGACTCGGCCCCTTCCTTGAGACTTCGCCGTCTGTCTCGCCCCCAACACCATCTTTCAAAACGCAAATCTGGCCAGGCATGGTGATGCATGCCTGTAATCTCAGCACTCTGGGAGTCTGAGGCAGGATCATAAGTTTGAGGGTCTTAGTGGGCCCTTGTCTCAAAAAAGAAAAAAAAAAAAAAGAAAAAGAAAGAAAGAAAAAAGAAAAGAAGGGCTAGGAGAGTAGCTTAGTGCAAAGACTCTAGGTTCAATCCTCAGGATTGCAAAAAACAAAAACAACCACAATGAAAAACATAAATCTGCCTGTGTTGCCACCCTCTCTGCTGAAAACATGCCTGCTTATCCCCTGCTGTGATATCAAAACCAACCTCTACAATGCAGCCTGCAGGGCCCAGTGCTCTGGCCTCTGCTGACCTCCCATCAGCTGCCCGCTGTGCTCAGTGACCTCGGCGTGCTACCTTCTTCCCTACCTCAGGGCCTCTGTACTCCCCGCTCCCTCTCCTAAGTATATGCTCTACACATCCCATCTTGCCTTTCTGTTTTAATTGTAAATGGCTGAAGGTGGGGATGCAGCTCATCGGTAGAGCACATGCTTAGCATGTACAAGGCCCTGGGACCTATTCTTAGCACACACACAAAAAGCATCACCTAGCTTATATACAGTGAAGAGTACAAAATGTACATTCACAGTTGAACAAACTGTCACAATGCAAATACCCACACAATTGTACCCTAGGTCAAGAGAATCTGACCAGTATCCCTGGATCCTCACCCCCTTTACCTGCTCCCTCCTCCACTTCCCCTTCCTCCTTGGGACAGGTGCCCCTCTGTCCAGTACCTTACCCATTTGTGGAGCCCTGGCTCTCCTCTGAGGCTGTCCCCAGTATAATACACTCACGACTGTGCTCAGTATTTGCTTGCTGTCTCCCCTGGTACTGGCAGTGCCACGACCTCCAGGGCCTGTCCACTTGGTGCCAGGGCCCAGCAGAGGGTCCGTACATACCAGGCACTTGCTGCATGAATAAACACTGATTCCCAGCTTCAGAGCTGTGGAGGTGGAGACAGGGCGGTCAGCGAGCTCTCCTGCCTGGCCTGTTCAGACAAAGGCCTCTGGCCTCGGTGCTGAGGTTGGGCAGCAGGGTGGCATTCCAGTTGGCCAACGGCTGGGACTGATGTCACAGAGGCAGCAAGAGGCAGAGCCAGGTCTGGCCCTAAGCAGGTGCTCAGTGACTTTCATCCACTAAGGTATGACAACTGGGGGGGCCAGCAGGTCGAGTGGGTGACAGATGGTGGGACCTGCTACTGTCTGGAATGCACTTTCTTCCCTTTTCCCCTGGCCAGCTCAGACTCTGCTCTAGGAAGCCCCTCCTCTGGGCCCTTTCACCCCAGTGCCTCCTACATCTCAGCCCCTCCAGTCCCAGCGGAGACTCCTGAGTCATTGCTGCCTGGGAATGGGTCTGCCTCCTGCAATGGTCTTGGGGCTCTGAGAACATATTCTTTTGCTTTGGTCACTGCTGTGCCCCCAGCACTGTCTGTAACAGGATCTTGCTCTATACAGTCTGATGCAGGACCTTGTTTTGTGTTTTTGTGTACTTTCTCTTTTTTTTTGAGACAGGGTCTTGCTCTGTAGCCCGGGCTGGCCTTGAACTCACATTGATCCTGGCAATACAGGCGTGTGTGCACGTGCAGGCCTACATGTGTCTATCTCTGTGTGTGTTACTAGGGACTGAACCCAGGGGCGCTCAACGCTGAGCTACATCACCAGCTCTTTTTTTAAAAAAAATTTTGGGGGTAACCTTTTTGCTACATTTCTTAGATTGGTCTCCAACTCACCACCCTCCTGACTTTGTCTTCTGAGTAGTGGGCTTACTGGCAGTGTGCCCCCATGCCTGCCAGGTCCTGTGTATCGTGCCCACTGTCCGACTCTAAGGACAGCCAGGCTGGAAGGGCACTGCCGGGCAGTGCTCTAAGGGCTCACGTAATCCTCACATCCCCGAGGGAGGGGTGTGATTTATCCCATTTCACAGATCAGGAAGCTGAGGCCCAGAGAGGTCTGGCCGCACAGCCGAGGATAGCAAAGGCAGGGTTTGAACACAGGAGGCCTGACTCTGGAGTCCACATTTTTACCCATCAGGACTCTGGTTTTTAACCACTTAACAGTTTACCCCATGTCACTGGAGCAGTTTATGTATCCGGGCAGTTATACACTGACTTTGGCAGGTGTCATTTTAACTAGTTGATTCTTCCATTGAATACATTTAATAAAACTGTCATTTTTATATTTTCTGTTACATTATCTTATAAAAATTAATGAAAAAATATGCCATTTTAAGTACTCTATTTAAATATGGTCTGGTAAGTGGTGAAACCAACTATTTTATTTTCTTCACACATTCAAGGAAGTATCTGTAAAATCAGGGGAAGGGTTGGAAAATCTTTTTCCTAAAATTCATTAAAGCAAACATGTATCCATTTCAGATAAAACATTTCCCTCCCTGTACCACCCAAATCACCTCTTGCACCCCATTTTGGGAAATGATGTTCCACACTAAAGCCTGGTTGCCTAGGAGAAAACTTCAGGAAGCAGCTCTAATGAGTAGATAAGAATGATTTGCAATTAGCATCAATTGTCTGTATGCAAATTAAAGCTCCCAAGCGCCGGGCCCTCTTTTGTAGCATACCCCCCCCACACTTGATTCCTTACATTTCTGGGTTCAGCAAATCCTTCCCTCAACATGGGGTAATTCTATGCCCACCCTCTGCCTCGTCATCACCTACTCCTGCCACTGCTGCCTTTCTGTGGTGGGTGTTGAACCCCACCGTTACTTGGGTTCACTGATACAACACGAGACTATGCCCGCCCGGAACTGGGCCACCATGGCTGAGGTTGGAGACCCCTTTCAGTGGGTACAGTTCTATCAGTATCTGTCTCAGTGACTGCGGTATTTTCATCTGTGTCAAGGGCTGGGGCGTCACGCGAATTCACTATTATTTCTCCTTGGTTTACAGCATAGGTCTGGGATATGACAGCTCCGCAAGAAACACGAGCGAAATGAATGAATGAACGAGTAACGGAATGAAGCTGTTCAAAGCAGCCTTCGAGTCTGAAAGATTGAGAACTTACATAGGCGTAGTGGCACATGCCTCTAATTTCAGCACTCTGGGAGGCTGAGGTAGGAGGACGGCAGGTTCAGCTCAGCCTGGGCAACTTAGTGAGACCTGGTCTTCAAACAAACAAATGGCTGGGGACATAGTTTAGTATGAAGGCCCCAGTACAGCACAGCCTAACTTACTCAGTTTCTCTGTGTCTGTCTCTACCTCAGGGCTTTTCCTGGGCTCTGACTCACAGCTCCTGGGGTCGGGGACCCAGGGCTAGTGCTGACACCACAGTCACAATGAACTGCAATGGGTTTCTAATCTGTAAAAGAGCTTGTGGTAGGGCAGGAAATCATTCAGCTACAGAGTGCTCGGCATCCAGACCAGACCAAAGTGTGCTGCATGGAGAAAGCAAAGGGTTGCTTTGGAAACCACCTTCTCTACACAGAAAGAGATGAGATTCTACTGCAGGTTATGGCCAGCAGGGCTGAGGCTGCTGCCTGCAGCTGTGTGACTTGTGCCAAGGGTTTGGGTACTGAAGCCAAGAGACGGGTGACCAGGAAAGGTGTCAGAAAGTCCGGGGGCTGAGAAGGTCCTTGCCCTGGTGGGTCCTGGGTTCAGGCTGGCCCCACTCAGGTCAGGGGAGGGAAGTGAGGCTGTGGCCTGGGGATCGGCAGTGGGGACCAGCGCAGTATTATCTGCCTGCAGCCACACAGGGTCAGTGTCCCTGGATGAGACTGAAGCCTGTGACTTTCCCACTTCTACATTTTTCTGGGCAGCAGGTCACTGCTTTAAGCAGAATTGGCCTGGCCTGCCTCTCTGCTAGTGCTTCTCAAAGTGTGCTCCTGGGACTGATGGTGTCAGCATCTGCTAGAAAAGATTAAAAATGCGTCTTCTTGGTTCTCAGCTTGACTCACTGAATTAGAAAACTCTGGGTGGGGCTCAGTAATCTGTGTGGATCAAGCCCGCTGACCGCTGCCCTATATAGTGGCAGGAAGGATAAACTGTGGTCTCCTAGACGTCCTCGTAGCTGGGATAGTCACCTGCTGCAGGGGGTTCTGGGAAAGTGTTTGCTTTCTTCATTAAAAAAAAAAGTGGGGGGAGCACACAGATGTGGTGTCCTTTTCCTGCTCTCTGTCCTTGCCCTTGCCACCCTGCAGGCACCTAAGTCATCCTGGTAACACACAGCCATCAGAGACACACAGGCCAGCACGGTAAGGATGATGGAGCAGGAAGTCAGTAAGTGGCAGCCTCATGAGGGCCCCAAGCTGCTGTACCAGCCTGACCCTACGCTCTCTGGAGTCCCATGTCAGGGAACTGTTAACCCCTATTTGTTTAAGCCGCAGCCTAATGCACTCCTAACAGATAATCTGGTATTTCCTGGAAAGCACGAGAACCGCTGGTCTCAGCAGCAGAAGAAAAGAGAGACAGAGGTAGAGAGAACCAGACAGACAAGACAGACACAGCCAGGGCTTTTTCTCTCTCTGTCCTGGGTCTTCAAAGGCTGATGGGCAGCAGGGGGTAGGCCACAAGCCTTCCACCATTGGCTTACGTAATTCCATAAGCACCCAGAGAGGGGCCCCACCATCTGAAAGGGGGAAGATGGGGAAGAGCTTCCGAAGGACCTGGTCTTGGTGTGGGGCCTTACCTGGGTTGCCTCGGCAGGTCCCGGCTGCCCCCTGCCAGGCCTGTTGGGGTGCTGGAGCCTGAGGAGTACAGCTTTGGTCGGTAGCCCTTGCTCTGCCCGGCAACCGCTGGGGCTGGGGAGACCTCTCGCCGCCTGTCTGTGTGGTGGGGCCTCCCGGCAGCCTCGCGTCCCCCACCGCAAAGGCCCATACTTCCCGGGGGCTTGTGAGACTTGGTGGGCCTGGGTGTCTTGGCCAGGGACATGCAGCTGGGGCTGGAGGTGTAGAGGGTGGTGTCAATGCCGCTGTCGCTGGAGCCACCCTTGGAGAGGGGGTCCTGCTCTGGCTCCAGGGGGTCCAGAGGGTCGAACCAGCGGTCGTCACTGTGGCTGCTGGAGGCGTTGCTGGAGAGGGTATTGCTGCTGGAATGGCTCGAGTACTGAGGTTCACCCTGAAAGGTAGGCAGGCGCATTACCCTGAATCCAGGGAAGGCACCCCACCCCTCCTCCCTCAGCCCTCGTCTGTGAACCCAGTGAGAGAACAGCTTTATATCCTGTCCCCTAAGGTACTAGGGCCTCCTTGGCCTCCTTGGGCAAGTGATGCACCCTCTCTCTCTCTAGTTCAGTTTCCACATCTATAAAATGGGGGTATGTGTGATTACATATCCCCACCTCATGGGGTTGCTTGGAGGACCAAATAATATGTGGATAATTTGCTTCCCGCTTCTTACATTCAACCAGTCTAAAACTGAGCTCCGGGCCTTCCTGCCCACATCAGCCTCCTGCCTTGGATAATGGCCACACCTTTTCATACCCTCCAGCAGCCCCACCCACGAGCCTGGGCTCACCCACTCGGGGCCTCTGCTCACGCATCATGCCCAGCCCCACAGCAAACCCCACCTCCAGCATCTTGGAACTGTGCCTAGGACCTGCCACTCTGGCTTCCTCTTGGGCTCCAGCCTGGTCCTGTCCACCACTGCCTCCCTCTGGGCCACTGTGGCAGCCTGCTCTGTACCTGCCTCCCATGCCTTGCTGCCCCTGTGAGGCCAGAGGGAATTTGGGAACATCTGGGTTGGACCATGAGCCTTTCCTGCTCAAGACTCTCCCATGGCTCCACCTCGCTTGGGAAATTTAGGGTTTTTGCCACAGCACATGAGGCTTTGATTGTCTAGCCTCATGCACTGGCCTCTAACCTCATCTTATTCTGTTCATATACCCTTACTGCAGGGCCTTTGCACCTGATGTTCCTTCTGCTTGCAATGCTCTTCCCATAGCTCTTTTCCCAGACCACCCCTTACTTCATTTAAGGTTCTGGCTTGACGGTTACCTCCTTTACTTTATTTATTTTTATTTATTTATTTGGTCTTTTTGAGACAAGGTCTTACTATGTAGTTCAGGCTGGCCTTGAGCTCACTTTGTAGCCCATGCTGGTCTCAAACTCACAATGATCCTCCTGCCTCAGCCTCCTGAGTATTGGGATTACAGGCATGCACCACCATGCCCGGCTCAGGATCAGTTCTTAATGCCATAAACCATTTCTGTTTATCTGCTTGCTGCCTGTTGTCCCACTGGGGTGTCAGCTTCCTGAGGACAGGAGCTTGTCTATCCTCTTTCTCATGGTGGTCCCAATGACCAGCACACTGTGTGTCAAATGCCTCCTGAATGAATAGACACAGAGACTGCCAAGAGCTCCCCCGAATGGGTTCCTCCTCCTGGACATCCAGGACTACATTTCCCAGCCTCCCTTGCAGTGATGGAGTTTTGGCCATTGCAATGCAAGTGGAAGTGATTCACGCTGTTTTCAGGCCTGGACTAAAAATTCCTCCCACTTGATCCTTTCTGCCTCCCGCCCTCACCATGCAGGGGCCCAGCAGGGGTTGGGGGACACTAGCGGACAGCAAAGCCACAAAAGGGAGGGAGCCTGGGATACTGAATCATCGCGTGGGCAGCCACCTGCTCCCTGAACACCTGACTACACTGCTTGTGAGAGGGAACAGGACCTCCAATATGGTCACTGAGACCCAGGGGCCGTGGGCAGCGCAGTTCCTCTACCAGGACTGATGCAGTAACAAGGAAACTGAGATGGGCGATCTGCTTGAGATGCCCTGCTGATGAGGGCCAGAGCCAGGATGTGAAGCTGGTGGCTGTAACTGCAGACAGCACATATGCAGCTGAGTGTGAGGGGGTGTAGGGGGAGGAGGTGCACCAGGGTGTCCCAGGCCACACCCAGGAAAGCGGCCAGCTCCCGGGATGGGGTGGGGAGGGCAAGCCCAGACTCACTTTGGAATGCCTGTTGGGGGAATCTTTGCCTGCCGCGTCCTGCCTGGGGACGTGCTTGCTCCCACTGCTTCCAGCCATGGTCGAGAGCCGGGTCTGGGCGGGCACATGCCACAGAGGCTCTGCAAGAAAACAAGAGAAACGCAGGTGGTTAAGGGTGACGCAGGCCATGGCCCCAAGAGTCCCACCCCTCTGCCAGCCTGTGCTCATCTCAGGCTAGACCCCATCAACCCCCACCTTGGGCTGTGACAACACTCAGCGGCAGGGGGCAGTTACTGAGCACCACTGTCAGAGCTTTATGTCAGTGGTTAACTCACTGAGACCACACAGCGACCCCCTTGTCATCCCAAGAGGGGCTGAGACATTTTATACTTAATGGCCATTTGGATTTTCTCTTTTGTAATTTACTTGTCCATCTTCTCTCCCCATTTTTCTTTTTCTTTTTTTTTTTTTGGTACCAGGGATCAAACTCACAACCTCGTGCCTGCCAGACAGGCGGTTACACCACTGAGCTAAATCCCCAGCCCTATTCTTTGAGACAGGGTCTCGCTATGCAGTTCAGGCAGGCCCTGAACTCACTTTGTAGCCCAGGCTGGTCTCAAACTCACAATGATCCTCCTGCCTCAGCCTCCTGAGTGCTGGGATTACAGGTATGTACCACCACGCCCGGCTTCTCCCCATTTTTCTATGGGGCTTTTTTTTTTTTATCTTATTGAAGTTTTTCACATATGCAATGGGGTTAGATATATATAATTCTTTGAATGGGGAAGTACTAGGATCAAACTCAGAGCCTTCACACTGGGCTCCATCCCCAGTAAAATTTAAGTTTTTTTGAAACAAGGTCTTGCTAAGTCATTAATGTCCCCAGGCTGGGCTTGGACTTGTGATCCTCCTGCTTCAGGCTCCCACAGGGCTGGGATCACAGCTATGCATCACCATGCCCTGTGAAGTTACCTCATTACTAACAGCTGCACAATATTCCATCATGTGAATGGGTGTTAATTATTTGCTAGTTTCCTACGGATGGCTATGTAGGTTATCTGTGATTTTACTTTATAATCACACTGCCCTGGCTTTTCCTTACAGCTCTGAGCGAGTGTAGATCATGTGTGGGACACAGCTCTGTAAGCAGGACTGAGGCATCAGAGGTGAGCAGGTTTAATGCTGTGATGTAAACCGGTCTACACTCCCCAGGCAAGTTAATGTGCCTGAATGGAGCATTTATCTGCCTTCAAAACACTGACCAGCCCAGATGCCTGTAATCCCAACACTGTGAGAGGCTGATGCAGGAGGATCTCAAGTTCAAGCCCAGCCTGGGCAACTTGGCAAATCTCTGTCTCAAAATAAAAACAAAAAAGGGCTGAGGATATAGCTCAATGTAAAGACCCAAGGGTTGGGGGTGGGGAAGAGAAATACCCCAACACATTTAGTTAACATTTAGCAACATTACAATTGCACTAACTGTTTCTAAACCTAGGTGGTCTAACCTCAAAGCCCATATTCCTAATCATCGTAACAGTCAAAATTATCATAATGATAATTATTGGCAAGCACACGTTCTGTGTCAGGTCCTACTCTCTAAGTGCTTTGTGTGTGTTATCTTGACATATTATGTGGATGCTACCATAAGGTGGATGTTAGTACCACTTCTAATGGAGAAGCAGCTTTTTAAATTCAGAGCAGTTAAGTAACTGGTCCAAGATCACAAAGAAAGGACCAGGCAGGAAGTGGAGTGGAAGTCATTTTGGCATCAGGCCCTGCACCCTCCTGGGTATCCCCAATGACAACACAGGCAATGACCAAGGGCAAGCGTAGGAGAAGCAGTGGTTCTCACTCTCTTAACAATGCGCTGCCTGGGCTGAGGGCCAGGCACGGTCTCACTGGTCCCCAAACTGCCCTGGAAGGTGAGACACTCGGGGCGCGCACTGCCAGAGGAGGAAGTCACATTGAGGTCCCGTGCCTGACTCAGATCCTGCTGCCCACCAGGCCTGTGGGAGCCTGGGCTCCTGGGCACAAGGCCACTGCCCACAATGCAGCACGGGGGCTGGTAGGGCACTCAGGAAGACTACTGCAGAGCAGGCTGGCAGGACCCAGGGCAGGGTGCCACTGCCTGCATGACCTTTCCTTGGGGTCCATGGATATGAGACAGTGGAGCAGCTGACATCCACCACCTCCTCTGGGCGTAGCTTGCTTCTGGGGCATCTTGCATGCCCAGGAGGGGCTGGTGCCCAGAGAAGCAGCCAGACCACACAGGGAACCACACTTCTACAGAGCCACGCCCAGGTGGCCATAAGTGACAACTCCCACCCTACCTGGACTGGGTCGCATCGCACAGCCACCTCCCCTTGTGCATCTCCCGGCACCACTGTGGCTGAAGCCAGACTCCCCACGGTCCCCACACCTGCCCATCTCATAGTCTCTCCTGCTTTCCCAAAGATTGCTCCATCCTCGCAGCTGCTCAGGCCCATCCCGACTCCTCTCTTACGTCTGTATCTAGGCATCAGGAAACGTGGCCAATGCTGCCTTCAAAATACCATACCCAGGACCACCAACCTCCCCCTTTCCTGTCCCCACCCAGTCCTGGCCCCAGTCCCAGACCACTTGCAGGAAGCTGCAGCCAAAGGCACCCAGGAATCTGAGTCCGCTCCTAGCTCCTCTCTGCTCACGAGACTGAACCCTATAGCTCTGGCCCACTGTGAGTGAAGGACAAAGGCCATGCCCCACGGGCTGTCCCTTCTCCCTGGCCTCATGGCAGGCCTCCTTGCTGCTCCTCCATACTGTAGCCTCACAGTTGCTGCTGTCTCAAGGCCTGGGGCCAGCTCCTCCTCTCCCTGCAATGTCCTCCCAGCTGACCTCACTGCTGTCTTCCAGCCTCTCCAGAAGCCTGATTTTCTCAAAGCTCCCCAAACCCTATCCACCCCTTTGGGCACTGTGTTAGTTTCCATTCTGCACTCCGCATGGCCAGCTATTATTCTGTCACCACTCTCCCCCGCTCACTGTCCATCTCTCCGACCAGATTCCCAGCCCCAGAAAGGCAGGCAATGAGCTTGTCTGGCTCACACCGTCTCCCTGGCACCTGGGCTGGCGGTATCATTAGTGACACATTGAGGAAGTGAGTGGATGAAGGGCCAGGTTCCTTCCCATCCTGGCCGCCCCAGGGCTCCCTCATACCTGCTCTGCCTTTGGCAGGTGCTGCTCCTGGGCCCTTCACTGGCTATGCAGTATCCTTTAGGCCTTTGGGCCTCACATTATATGCTGGGTGCCCGGAAACATGAAAGATGTCAGGCACGAATGAGCTGGAGACTGGGGGATACCTGCCTGTTGTGTCCGCACTCCTTTGGGAGGAGACTGGCTGGTATCTCAGCGTAGTGGGGTTCAGGAGGGGTCCTGAAGCCCAACAGACTTCAGTTCAAATCCCAGCTATGGCAGAGACCTTAGACAAGTGACCAAGTTTTCTTCTGCCACCTCCCTCACCTCTACAACGGGGCAATCACATGCTTGCTCTGCAGCACTGCTGCAGTGACTCAGGAGGAAGGTATGTGGCAACCTGGACAACAGCTACACAAAACCAACTGCTGGGGTCACAGCTGCTCGTTTCTGGGCTGTGCGAAGCCCGCGTGTGTTGTGGTGCCTGATCCTTGCTGCCCCTCACCACTGAGTGAACCCACCCTTTCCCTAGGGTTTGGCTACCCCGGATTTCCTGACGATCTCTCAGCACAGATTCCCCTGGTGTGAGACAGGAGGGGCCAGGAGGGTGTCAGCCAGCCTACCGCAAAGTCCCGAGGAGGTGAGAGGGACCCAAGGAGAAGGGAAGGTCCACAGTGAGCTGTCCCTGACTCCTATTTGGGACCCACAGTGAAGGTTGGGAAAATTCCTCCCATTTTACACTTTGGTGTAATGAAACAGCCAAGTGACACTTTTCGCTTTTCCTGAACCGGATGAAGAAAAAGAAAAAAGATCCAAAGCTGTCTGTTTTGAGGCCAAGATCACAGACGTGCAGACAGCATCAGGCAGGAGGAGTGGATGGAGTCTGCAGGCCACGGAGGTAGTAGAGGGACCTGGGAGACAGCAGGTACCTGCAGGCCTTCAGTTGAACCATTACACCTGGTTTAAGAGAATCACAGGTGCAAAGAATTTCCGTGGGGGCTGTGACCTTCTTGTTACCCCACAGTGCTAGGGGAGCTACTGAGGTGGCCCTGGTCGCCCACCCCTCCCAGCTGCCCAGAAATCTCCAACTTCGCCTAGGAGGATATCTCCATCTCTTTCCTGGGAAGTTAATGCTCTAGCACTTTTATTTTTCTTCCTTTTTTTTTTTTTGGTACCTGGGATCAAACTCACAACCTCATGCCTGCCAAGCAGGCGCTTAGGCCACTGAGCTAAATCCCTGGCCCTATTTTTTGAGACAGGGTCTCACTATGCAGTTCAGGCTGGCCTTGAACTCACTTTGTAGCCCAGGCTGGTCTCGAACTCACAACGATCCTCCTGCCTCAGCCACCTGAGTGCTGGGATTAAAGGTGTGCACCACCACACCCAGCTTATTTTTCTCCCTTTTGAACCCACATCACCCATTCATCTGGAGATCCTCAGACTTCAAAAGGGCCAAAAGTTTATAATGCTTTTAAAATATTCATCTAGCTGGGCATGGTGGTAGATGACTGTAATCTCAGCACTCTAGAAGGCTGAGGCAGGAGGATGGCAAGTCTGAGCCCAGCTGGGGCAAGTTAGCAAGTTAGTGAGACACTATCTCAAAAAACAAAAATAAAATCAAAAACAAAAAAATAAAAAAAAGAAAGAACGAAAGAAAAAGGCCAAGTATGGTGATGCTTGTCTGTCACCTCAGCACTTGGGAGAATGAGGCAGGAGGTCTGCCACGAGTTCAAGGCCAGCCTGGGCTACATAGTGAGACTGTCTCAAAAGACAAAAATCAATTAAAAAAAAAAAAGCAGGGGGGCTGAGGATGTAGCTCAGTATGAAGGCCTTGAGTTCAATCCCCAGTACTGGAAAAAAATCATTTAGTACATGCACAGAATTAATTATTATATATAGGAAAATAAATAAACATATGAGATGTTCAATCTCATCAATCATCAGAAAAATGGAAATGAACACCATGGGAGCCAGGTATGGAGGCCCATGCCTGTAAGCCCAGACACGTAAGTAAGTCTAGGAGCTCAAGGTCAGCCTGCGCCACACAGTGAGACCCATCTCAAAAAAACTAAAACAAACTGCAAAATCAGTGTGACAACACTAGGTGCCCACTTGAACAGCTGAAACAAAAAGGATGAGGAGGACACGAAGCAAACCTGAACTCATCTGTTGTTGGCCAGAGTGTAAAATGGCTTTGGGAATAGTTTGGTCATTGCTTATGAAGTTCAGCAGATGCAACCCGGCAATGCCACTCCCGCGTGACCACCCTCCGGAAACCATCAAAAGGCAGGCGCCAAAGTGTTCTCAGGGGTGCTGCTCTGAGCAGCCCCAAACTGGAAATAATCCAAACACCCATCAACACGTGCACGGAGCAGTACGCTGTGGCTCCCTGAGATGACAAAATATTACTTGGAAGCTGCACTGACACATGCCATCGCGTGGCTGGCTCCCACGATGTGACATGGAGCCACATACAGAGTGATTTTATATTCTACCCCAAACCAGGCCGAAAGAAGCCAGGCTGGAAGAAGCAGGGCAGTGGTGGCCTTGTGGGTATGGACTGGGAGGGATGTGTGTGCGGGGTTTTGGAGGGCTGCTGTATCCTGATTCTTATTTTTTGGAATTTTTTTTTGGTCCTGGGAATTGAACCCAAGGCCTTCACACTGAGCTGCATTCCAGTGTGAAGCTCTTTAAATAAATTTTTCATTTTGAGACAGGGTCTTGCTAAGTTGCCCAGGCTGGAGTCAAACTCTTTATCTTCCTGCCTCAGCCTCCCAGAGGGCCGCATTCTGATTCCTGCCTTGGATGTTCACCTTGTCACAGGTCATCAACTATACACCCATGAGGTAGGCTCTTCTCAGCTCATGTGATAAGTACACAAACACTGAAAACCAACATGAGAGCTGGGTGTGGGGACGCATGCCTGAAATCCCAGCATTCAGGAGGCCGAGGCAGGCCCTGAACTGCATAGTGAGTTCAAGGCTAGCCTGAACTACATAGTGAGACCCTGACTCAGAAAAAATGAAACAAAAACAAACAAAAAACCCAACATGAGATGGTCATATAATGAAAACATACAGAACACAGTGGGTTCCACTCCCCTTAGACCACTTTTAATCTCCCCCTCCTTTTTTTGGAGACAGAGTTTCACTGTGCACTTCAGGCTGGCTTTGAACTCACTTTGTAGTTCATGCTGGCCTTGAACTTCCAGAGATTCTCCTGCCTCAGCCTCCCAGGCACTGGGATTATAGATCACAGGCGTGTGTCACCATGCCTGGCTCTCTTCTCTCTTTTCCTCCCTTCTGCACTGCAGACTGAAACCAGAGCCTTTGAACTAACCTCCACCCTTAGCCTTAAAAAATTATTTTTTGGAGGCAAGGTCTCAATGAGACATTAAAATGACCAGGCTGGGCTTGAACCCGTGATCCTCTTGCCTTTGTCTCCCAGTGCTGGGATACAGGTGTGTGCCACCATGCTTGGCTTCATGGGGCTTTCTTTTGTGTCTCATCTGTCACTGACAGGAAGTGGTGTCACCTGGCAGGCTCTGTGGAGGCCCTACCTGGCTTCTGGCGCTCCATGGTGCTCTCCTGGCTGGTCAGGCCACCTGAGGAGGAGTCGCCGCTGGACATCCCGTCGTGGCTGAAGTGGGGATCAAAGGACAGCAGCGGGTGTGGGGCGGCTGCATACCTGCAGGGCGGTGAGGGGACACAAGCAGAGGGTGAAGGACCAGCAAGTCAAACCGCCTGACCCTGAGCCCTGCTGGCCAGTGAGCCTGGGTGGAGGCCACAAGACTAGAGGGAAGCTGCCACCGGGCTGGAGGAGCAGCCTGGGGAGCACTGTTAGCTGGGAGCACGGGGAAGCTGTTTGCCTGAGAGCTGAGGGGTGGCAGCAGCAGGAAATGCAGGGCCTGGCAGGTTTCTCAAGGTGGGAGAAGAGGAACCTGGGCCCTTAGGCTCCTGAGGGTCCTGGCTCTCCCCATGAAAGGAGAGGCTAGGACTGGGGTGCCCTACTGCTCCAGGCTGGCCTCAGACCTCCTTCCTCTCCGAGGGAAGACAGATGAGGGAGCAACTGCAGGTAGAAGAGGCCTAGAGCCAGGAGTGGTGGCACACGCCTTTAATCCCAGCACTCGGGAGGCTGAGGTAGGTGGAGCGTTGCGAGTTCGAGGCCGGCTTGGGCTACAACGCAAGCGCAAGGCCCGCCTGAGCTGCAGTGTGACCCTGCCTCAAAAAAACAAGGGCTGGGAGTTTGGCTCAGTGACTTAAGCGCCTGTCTGACAGGCGCGAGGTTGTGAGTTCAATCCCCAGTGCTGCAAAAAAAGAAAAAAAAGAAAAAAAGAAAAAGAAAAAAAGAAAGAAAACAAAGAAGAAGCCTAGAACTGGGCAGGCTGGGCTTTCACCTCACCACAGCCTCTTGCCCAGCCAGATGCGGTCAATTCCTAGACCTGGTCCTCAGCTTCCCTAGCAGTCAGAGGTGTTCACAGGAGTCCCTTCTTCACAGGACTTACAGCACTCGGCCTGGGGCTGACACAGGAGTTGTGACAATTGGCCAGCAGGCTAGGTTTCTGTGTGCCCCTTTGCTGCTGGAGGTGTGGCATGGGCTCAGGCTTCAGGACAAGGCACTTGTGAGCTCAAACCCCATGCTCACCATGGGCTATGGGACGTTGGTGAAGCAGGGGAACATCAATTTGAAATGTAGTTGGTCCATTTGAACAACTGTCTGCCCTCCGGGGGCGTGGAGTGGATGGAGTAACACCCCAGGCAGAGATCCGCCTAGAGGTTGATTCTGCACACCCTCAGGCCAGTGCCAGGGTTTAAGGGTGGTGGCGGAGGCTTCTGCCTATGTCCTCAGGTGCCAGGGGCCTTCTCCATGCCTCATGGACACCTCCCACTGTCCGATCTACCCACAACGGAGCCATCATGGTAGAAACTCTTTCCCTGCTTGGGGTTGGTTTGGGACATGTGTGACAGTTTTGGTTAAGGGTTTGTGAGGGTTATTAAAACTTCCACAAAATATTTTAGCTCCACCTGCGTACACATGGCAGGACAGCACTTCCTGATCCTGAAATTAACTGGATGGGCCTATGGCTATTTAGGGAGCTTGGGTCTTTTGAGGTCCTCTGTCAACCAGCAGTGGCACTGAAGAGTAGGTTAAGTCCCCACCCTCTTCTAAGTGGTACTGGGGAAGAACCCAGGGCCTTAGCATGCACTCTACCAGTGAGTAACTTCCTCAGGCCCAGA
>RJWM01027965.1:0-26537 GCA_004363535.1 Dasyprocta punctata | reverse complement strand
GGATAAATGTCGGCCGGATGCATGAAACAGACCCTGGGAAGTGAGGCTCCTGAGCGAGCTCTGCCCGCCGCTGTGGGCCGCACAGTGGCCCTGAGCCTGGACGGTGGGTGTCCTGGCCACCTGGCAGGGTCCCAGCTGCCCCACCGAGGACCAGAAGTGCTCTGTAGCAGGCTGCACACCCGGGCACTCAGGGGCCCCGGCTCGTGCCTGGACGAGGAGGTGCAGAGGCCCAGATGCCCGGGGCTCTGGTGGGAGCCGGGACGCAGACGCCGGGCACACAGTGGCGCCAGGAGGGCCACGGAGCTGGCACCAGCCCCCGCCTTGCAGAGAAAGCGCGTGAGGCAGCACCGCCCAGGCCTCGGGGTGGGCAGCACCTGCACCTGTGCAGAACGCAGGAGCAGCCTCTCCCTGGGCCACCCGCCCCGAGCTGCAACCAGCTTCCCAGCACTCCTGCCTGGGCCGCCTGTGCTCCTGTTGCTTCGAGAGAGTCTCCACCCACCCACTTCTTTACCACTGCTCCCTTCCCTGCCATGAGTCACCTTGTCCCGTGAGCTCCCACCCGCCCGGCCAGCCGCCCGCTGTCTGCCAGGTGGGCTCCAGCCGTGCCAAGCCTCGCCGTCTGGAACCTGAAGGGCTCCTTTGCTCTCTGTGCCTCCACTGCCCCACTGGGGACCGAGCAGCCTCTGCTGCATGAGCAGTGACAACAGACTGTGTCCAGGGCACGGAGCCTCTGGGTCTGGCACTGTCACCGTCCCTCGCCCATGGGTACCTGGCCTGTGGATTTCCCCAGGCCACGGTGACTGAGGAGGAATTGTCCCGGGGCACCTTTAAAGATAGAATATTTATGTGTGATTATTAGATTATTAATTAATAGTTCTATTATTGGTTAATAGTTAATAGTTCTAGGAGCCCAGCCAATGGCTTGGTGACAGTAGACGCTGCGCGGCTGGAGGAGGCCCCCTTGGTGATTGCTGAGTGCACAGTGGCTGGCGCACGCAGCAGCCTCAGTCCGACTGTCGGAGATGCGGGTGGCAGAGTCCGCACGGCGCTGTCCCCACGCCACCGCGCGGTCTGGCCAGGGCAGGATGTGACCCCGATGTGACACCTTGCATCCCGCTTCCCCTCCTGCTGCCACCTCAGGACGTCAAGGCGGCCACAGCGGCACTACTAAGGACGCTCGAGAAAGAGGACCCCGGCACTGCTGCAGAAAGTGCCGAGAGCGACGGGCTGTGCATGCTAAGCCGGGGAGGACTCTGAGGGAGGTCTAAGACGGTGTGGTTTTCACGGTAATAATTGTGTTATACACTCCCTGCGTTCGTTGATCGAACCTCGTCAATACCCAGGAGTGGGCTGGATCCTTTGGGAGTTAGTTCTGCTCTGGTCGTTTGAGGAACCCATGTGCTATGTTCCGTAGCACGTGTCCTCATTTCCACGCCCACCAACAGGGTGAGGAAGGCTCCTCCCTCCGCACCCCCGCTGGCACGTGTCGTCTCGTGTGACTCTGATCAGAGCCGTTCTGGGGCTGAGGGGGGCTCCATGCCATTTGCCTTGCACTTACTGCTGCTGGGGGACGCGGGGCCCCTCGCCCTGCAGGGTGCCCCCAGGCCTCGCGGTGGTGGTCATTTGGGCCAAGGACGCCCCTCCTTGTCCCCCAGCCCCAGCGCTTCAGGAGAGCTGCAAACCCGGCCCATGAGTCACGTGACAGCTCCCAGGGCGGACAACGGACGGAAGCCTGGCCAAGGACGCCCACACCCCACGAGGAATCAGGGTCCCGTGGAAGGCTTCGTGTGTGCCCTGCCAGGTTCTCCTCTCAGCGCCCTGGCGAGGTCGGTGCTGGCGCTGCCGCTGCCGCCGTCCCTGCCCGAGATTGCTGGGAGAGCCGGGCTGGGACGCGGCCCTGCGAGGTCGGCTCTGGAGCCGGGGCCTAGGCGACTTCGCCACCACTCTGTGTCTCCACAGCTTAGAATGCACACAGCATTGGCCCTGCGACCCGCGGGTCCCATCTGCTGATCAGACTACCGCAGGCCAGAAATGTCCTGGACACACGAGAACTTCTCGTCGGTGTCCGCTGAGCAATGCCGAGTGACTTTCGCGCTGTGTTGGGGATTAGGAGCCCTCTGCAGGGGACCCGAGGCCTGCAGCAGGACCTGTGGGGGTTGCGTGTGAACTTCGCCTGCAAGTCATGGAACAGACAAGGGGGTCCTACCAAGTTGGGTGCCCAACAGGGGTCCTGCATCCTGGTACCCGCAGGGTCCTGGCGAGGCCTGCACGTAGTGTGCTGGACGCTGTGCCGGCTGCCAGGGACACAGTGACACACCGACCACACGGCCCTTGTCCTGGGCAGCCCCTGGCCCGAGAGGAAACCAGAGAAAACCAGTGATTTCAGTTCAGCCCGGGCTCCATCGTGGAGCCGTGAGGTGTCGAGCAGGAGAGGCTCTGCCATGAGCCCCAGTCGCCCCGGCGTGTGCTGCGGCCCTGGCACCTCTGCTGGCCTCCCTGCCCTGCCCTGGACACCCGTGTCCACCTCAGAGACCGCCCTCAGGACCAAGGGAGGTGCCGGGAGGGCGTCGCCGTGGAGAGCAGACTGCCCAGGTCTCGTTCCTGGCCCCCGCCTCCCTAGTGGCCCGAGCAGCGACCACTATGGTCTCCTTCACCTGGCGACGGTGGCGGCCACCAGAACGGAGGGGTCAGCGCTCGGGAAGAGTCACACGTGAGCACTCGCCGTCACCACCCCCGTCACTGGACTGCCAGGGAGTGCGGTGTCACGAAGGCCCACGCCTCCTCCCACAGCCGCGAGGGCAGACGCCGCTCTGGCCGTGAGGAACCTTGCGTTCTGCTCCCTGGTGCCAGTGACAGCAAGAACCCGAATCGGGGCACAGACCGGGCCTGCACTGCTATGCGGCAGGGAGATGCAGGACCCGAGCCCCAAACCTGCAGTGTGGGTCAGGGCGCGGCTGCAGACAGCTGAGCGTGGCAGGGCCAGGCGGCCTCGGGCGCCCCCACCTGGCAGCCCTATCCCATCCCTGTTTTGCCCAAGGAGCCGATGCCCGACTCAGGCAGCCAGTAAACTTCCCGGATGGGATGACCTCCACCGTGGGGACCGTGCACCAACGCCGCACGTCTCCGTTCCTTTCTATCCCTTCCCCTCTCCTGCCTGTCTCTTGGTCCCTTCCTTTTCAGGAAGGGTCTATCTCCCTACATCCTCTTATCTATCTTTTACTGTGCTCTTTTCTTGCACTTTGGGTTTCTCAAGGAAGAGATATTTAAGCCCGCATGTCTGATTTATGTCACTTAACATTATGGTCTCACGGTGCATCCATTTTCCTATAAATGACTCAGGGTTATCCTTCTTCATGGCAGAGTAGTACTCCGCTGTGTGTGAGTACCACATTTTCTTTATCCATTTCTCTGTTGTAGGACACATAGGCTGCTTCCAAGACTCAGCTCCTTTGGGTTGTGCTGCTATGAATGTGGGTGACGTGACTTCCTGCTGCTCTAGCGTGTGCTTCAGGCGGGTGAGATTTCTGTGGAGCAGCACTGGGCTGCAGGCTTGGATTTGGGTCTGGGAGCTTTCGAGGCCTCCTTTCCGCCTCGGGCACGCGCCCTCCGGTAGCCGAGGGGAGGCTGAGAGGCCCTTCCCGCCCTGCCAGCATCCACGCTGGGAGGAAGTGCAGCCCCTGCCGGGGTAGCTGCAGGAGGGGAGGCGGTGAGGGACACCAGGGCACGGCACTGGCCAGCAACAGGAGAGGCCCGGGTGCCACAGGTCCCCCGCGGCCAGGAGCTGTCACCGCAGCCCGGGCAGGAAGTGAGACGTCTCTGCAGGAATCCAGGGTCAGGGTGAGACAGAAGCTCGTGGTGCCGCCTCATGCGTCCCCGGAACACGACGCCGGTGTGTGCACCTCAGGCCAAAACTCAGGGGAGCGCACAGAAAGCGAGAGGGGAGATTCCTGGTTAGCCCGGCAGGAAACGTGCTGCGCTGGCTTAAAACTGTAGCTGCGGGGAGACCGAGCCACTGCCTTACGGCCGCAAAGCTGACGGATGGCAGCCGGAGTTGGACCCCATCGGCTTGCTGCGCCGTCTCCTCCAAAGCCCTCCCCCGGCTCCTGACCCCTGACTTCCACCTCCTGTGTCTCCTGGCCAGAGGCCGTCTGCCTCGCCCGAGCCCGCAGTTCTCCTGTGTTGCCAGCACCCCAAAATGCAGCGTCAACCCGGTCCCTGCAGATCCCCCGGCGCCCCGGACCCCAGCCCCCGGCCCCCGGCCCCGGCCACCGACGCTGGCTTTAGTAGGAGCAGAGTCAGCGTCGTCCCGTCCCCCTGTTTGCTTTCCTGCTCGCGTGCCTCCTTCTTACCATTTTTGTTTGTTGTCAATTTTTGAAGTTAAACCATAAATCCACTTCGCATTATAATATTAGATCTTTCAGTGGACGTTTTTTGATTAATAGAAAATCCTAGAGCCCCAGGGCGTCCTCTGGGCCTCTCTTACCTTGTATGATTTTTTTAAAAGAAAGGGGAGAGAGTGTGTCCAGGCTGGGGAAGCGCAGGGTGGAAAGGGAATTCGGTAACTGGCGATTTTCTGAGGCTGGGCCGGGGAGCCAGCAGCTGCAGCACAGTGGCCACATGGAAATCATTAAGTCGTTCCAGGGAAGGATGACAAACGCGCACGCCCGTGCACGGGAGAATGTGTTTGCGCTCGGAGCGGGCTCCGCCGGGGCAGTTGCTTGGGCCAAGGGAAGAAGAGGCAACAAAAGCGCTGTCGTGGGGGACGGTGCCGGGCCTCGCTTTCTGTTTAGCTCGAAGCCAGACCGGAAAACGTAGCGGAAGGCGTCTTCTCCTTGACGTCCGACCTGCTGGGGACGCAACACGGAGCAGGCCCAGAGCGGACGGGGTGGGGGGCGCTCGCCAGGAACTCAGGTGTGACCCCGGGAACCTTTCTCCTTCCTGGAGGCCTCCGTTTCTTGATTGTGAAATGGGGGTTTGACAAGCCTGTCGCTGGCGTCACTTCCCGGTCTGGCGTTCTGTCCATCTGCAGTCCATTTCTCGGTCAGACCCAGCTTCTGTTTCTGTTTCTTAGAACTGAACCGCTGTTCCCTCCACCCACTCACACAGTGTTTCCTTTACCGAAACCAGATTTTTAAATAAATCTCCTTTGCCTGCTTGCATGGAGCCATTTGCATTCATGATTTTGCTATTCCTCCCAAGCAGTGCCCAGGGTGGCAGACAGCAAAGCAAAACGGTCAGTCGCTTTGCTGCTGCGGCACTCGTGGCCCAATCAGAGGGCAGGGGCTGCAGCCGTAGTTCGTGCAGTAACCGGTAACACGCGGTCCCGCGGGCCCCAGGACGCAGGCGAGGACGCAGACCAATGTGCACGGAAAGCGAAGTTGTCGCAGGGCGAGAGCGCGGCTCTGACAGCAGCCACAGGCCCAGCAACGCGGGGTCCTGACTCGGTCTGCAGAACCAGCCTGGAGACAGGGCCCCAAAGCGTACGGCGAGGGCCCCAGCCCTGGGGTCCTGACTCGGTCTGCAGAACCAGCCTGGAGACGGGGCCCCAAAGCGCACGGCGAGGGCCCCAGCCCTGCTCGGACGGCAGCTCCGTGACGCTGTCAGAGCCTCACTTCACAGCCTCCCCCTTCACTCACTGGTTCATTCATTCATTGAAAAGCTCCTCTGCCGAGCCCCAGGCCGCCTGCCCGCCCACCCCGCGCCCAGGCCTGGATATCAGAGGAGACCCATACCGGCCAGGACCGGGCCTGATTCCTGGCCTCCCTGGAATCTCTGGTCATCAGTCCCATTGGGCCCAGCTCCTCCTGAACCCCAGCCTTTGGGACCCTGGCTCCCCAGGGCCAGCTCCACACACACATCGGTCCTTGTCCCGTCCCACCAACCACAGATGCCGCTCCCCCAAGGGGTCTCCCCTCAGGGCAGGGGCCCTGTTCTCGTCCCGCTTCCCCTGAAGTTGGCCAATCTCCGACTTCCTCCGCCCGCCGCCCACAAGGCTGAGGCCGGCCCCTCAGGACCTCGCCTGTCCCTCAGCCCGTGTCCAAAGCGTTTCCCCACAGGACGCTCCCTGGGGAGGGGAGCAGCTGGCACTGGGTAACAACGGGAGAGGGCGCCAATGTGGTGGCACCTGGCGCTGTGGTGGGTCGAGTCTGAACTCCCCGGGCTCCGTGAGTTAGAATTCTTTCCCTGTTGTGAAGCATAGGAGGGTGGAGACCTAACCGACCGTGGTGCTGACAGGCAGGGCGTCGGGGGGCTGACCGGGATTAGATAAGGTCAGCAGGGGGAGCCCCAGGGTTGACTCTTGGTGGCATTGGAAGAAGAGGGACAGAAACACAGACACGCGTGAGTCCTTGGTGCCCTGTGCCTCTGATTTGGCTTTGTCTAGATGTCCCCCCAAAGCCTCATTCAGTCGTAGGTGGGGCTTTTCAGAGTGGCCGGATGCAGGATGTGTGTATATGGGTTAAGGCAGAGTGGTACTGGATTAGTCCACTAATTAGTTTACCGTAGTCCTGGTGTGGGCAATGGGAAGCCCTGCCCTGGGTATGGGCGGCACTGCCCACGTGGCTCGTGACCTGGACGGGATAAAAGGGAAAGTGAGGCCGCCTCCACCGCCTCTGCGTGCCACCGAGAACTGTCTCTTCCCGGCCAGGCCGCCCTGCCTTGGAGCCAGCCCCTCATGGACTGAAACCTCCACAAACTGAGCTACAATAAACCTCTCCTCATTGAACTTTGAATGTTGGGTATCTGTCCCAGCACTGAGAAAAGTAACTGAGACAGTCACCTCGGGGCTCTGCCAGCCAAAAGACCATCAGCAGACACAGGCCCTGGACTTTGGACCAGAATTGTGGAACCAGACCTAGACCTGTGTTCTTTATAAGCCAGCCTGCCTCAGGGCTTTCACTGTAGCAACGCAAAACAAACAGAGCACTTGATATCACAACAACACACTTGGCCTCTCTTGAATGCCAGGCGATGAGCTCAGTGAGTGGTACACATCATCTCGTTTAATAACAGACTAAGATTGTCGCAGAGCTAGACGACAAACACTCAGCCCGGGTGCAGAGAATCCTCTCTGGGTCAGCTGTGTGAGCTTGGGCACCCTAGTTTGCTATGTGCGCTGACCACAGGACTACCTTCAACAAGGATTACGAGGTGAGTTCCTGGCGGTGCAGAGTGCTTGATTAGTGCCGTTGTCGGTGATCACTGGAAAGTGAGTGAGGGAAGGGGCTGGGTCCCCTCGCCTCCAGACAGGAGCTCACAGCACGGGGAAGCGGGCGGAGAGGTTCTGCAGGGTGAGTAAGAGTTTGTCCCCAGGAATGTCTGAGGCCTGAACTTTATGAAAACAAACCCTGCAGGCCAGAAGCCCCTCTCGACCTTCTCCACCTTGTCAGATTCCCCTACCAGTTTCTCATTCCCACAAAGCTCAGTGAGACACTGGGGAAAATAGTTTCCAAAATAAATTTCAAGTTATTATTTGACCCAAACCACCCGATTCTGTGGCCCAGCCATGTCGACTGATGTGACCGCCCTGTCCTTATTTAGACTGAGGTTTTGAGACTGGCCAGCCCTCACCAGGGCTTCCCCGTCCTGCGCCCCTGCCTGAGTCACCCCGTGATGTCATGATCGTGGGTAGTGATGCCGGCTGGTGTGGTCCCGGGGATGACTTCAGACAGGGCTGGCCTCGGACCCCGCCGTGAGTTAAGTCACATCGCGTCCCCCACCTACCAGCCCCTTCTTCCATGGTGTCATAGAGCCAACAGAACAGGGCAGCCCGAGTCCTGCTCTTTGGGTGTCACTGTGGCTCCGGGGGCTGCCCAGAGTCTGTGTCCTCCTCCGGAGATGGCGACGTCTGCAGGTACAGTCGGACCATGTGGAGGAGCCCGTGTCGGACACAGAGTGGGGGTCGCGCACATCTGTCCATGCAAGGACAAGGCACAGTGACCAGCCCCAAAACTCAGGGGCTTAAAAGGTCATTGTTCCTTTGTGTGTTTGTTTTTAGTTTTTTGTGAATACATGTCTGTGCTGCGTAATCATTATGTTTATGGTGGGGAGCTGGCGCATGGCACAGTGCATCTTAATTCTGCCTTTCAAATCTCGGTCCCTTTTCCACTTTCAAACACTCTGCTTTCATCATTTTCTTCCTTCAGTTCTTTTTCCCCATCCTCTTTCCCTCCCCTCCCCCACCTCGTGTCCCCCACCATTTGAAAAAGCTCTCCCTGCTTCCTACTGAGCTACTTTCTACTGTGTTCTTTATCTGTTCATATGCATGTTTTTTAATTTCTCATATAAGAAAAACCATGTGATATTTAAGTTTGTGTGTCTGATTTGTCTCACATTATATTATGGTCTCAAACTGTGTCTGTTAACCTAAAAATTCTTCAGGTTTATCTTTATAGCAGAGTAGTACTCCACTGGGTATAAATGCCACATTTTTCTTATCCATTCGTCCGTGAATGGACACATAGGTCACTTCCAGGATTGAGCTGCTCTGAGCCGTGCAGCTGTGAACGTGGGCGTGCGTGGATCGCTGAGATGCGATGCCGTTAACTCTTTGGGGAAGAGGCCTAGAAGGCGAAAGCCTGGGTCAAATGGGATTTCTAGCTGCAGTTTTTTGAGGAATCTCTGTACTGATTTCCCCAGTGGTCGCGCTAATTTACAGTCCCACTATCAAGGAAAAAGTTTCCTTTTCCCTTACAACCTACTGCTGTTTGTCATCATTTGATTTCTTGATGTTGGACACCTTTCTGGAGCGAGGTGGAGTCCCAGCGTTGTTTTAATCTGCCTCTCCATGACCATCTGTGAAGAACAATCACTTCGGTTCTCACAGCTGTGAAGGGGACGGCCAGCGCAGGCCCAGCCCGGCGGGCAGCAGGCTCAGGGCGCCCTCGCAGTGACAGCTGGAGTCACAGAAGAGGGCGGCACCCGGATGCCCTGCTTACATCAGGTCTGTGCCTCCCCTTGGTCTAAGCAAGTGACGTGGCTAAGCCCACACTTCCGAGTCAGGCAGCGGGTCCTCTGGAGCTGAAGAAGTGACCGATTCACAGTCATCATCCGTGCTGCGGGGCTATCATAAAATACGCAAGACTCGGGATTGTAAGTAACAGAGAGGTTTATTTAGCTCGCGGTTCACGAGGTCACAGAACGCAGCAGAGGCACCCGTGTCGGGGGACAGCGCGCAGCAGACAGTGTCCCATGCAGGGCACATGGGAGAGAGCAGTCGCGTGACAAAAGGAACATGAAAGCTAACGGGGAAGACCAAGCCACTTTCAGCAAATCCAGACCCAAGAGGCAGATAGTGCCCGCTCCGAGGGGCACTGCAGAGACCCAGCTGCCTCTCGAGGTCCCACCTGTCCGGCACATCCGGCCGTGACGGCCTCCGGCAGGGAGTCCCTGCGGACGCACGTAGAGGCAGGGACAGCGACACCGTCTGCGCGGGGACAGTGTGGGACCCCGTTTCCTGGTTTTGAACACTCCTCAGAGATGGGCCTTCCGTCCAGTCCAGTCCATGCAGGCTCCATGCAAGAGAGGACAGGGTGTCGATCATGCCCAGCCACAGGTGACTGGTAACTGCTGGACGGTTGTGGAGAGGGTGGGAAGGGAGCTTTTCTAAGGACAGGGAGCGGCCCCGGTGCTCCAGGTTCAGCTGCACGCCGTGTGCGCGTCACCATTTAATCCTGCGGCTGCCCCCGGAGTTGGGTACCATCCCGTTTTACCACTAGGGAAACTGAGGCTCTGAGAGGGTAACGTCCCTGCCAAGATCACAGAGCTGCCAGGCTACACAGTCCCGCACCTCGCCCGCGGATATTTGCACCAAGGTCCTGCTGTTCTGGTAAAAGCACAGAGGCAGGGTTTCACTGCGACGGAGCTTCAAGTCCGGGTTCCAGCTGCAGCCGCCTCCACGGCCTTGACGGTCGCACGGTGTTTCTGCACCCTGGGTCCTAGAATTCTTCTCATTACAGTCACACCTGACGTGTTCTCCATGTTAATTTGAATAACTGTGTTGCAAAAGAAGCCCTGCACGAATATGCTAAGTGGGACACCAGTAGCTTGTGCATTAGCAAAAGAAAGTAAGCATAAAAAGATCCCCAAAACAGAGCACTTTATTAAATTCACAGGGGATACCGCTGGCTGCCCTAAGCTCCCAGCTCCCAGAGAAGTTAGAAGTTGGTGGGCAGCAGGCAGGCGTGCGGGGCACATGGAGTCAAAAGGCTGGGAAATAGCACCTCACCTGGTGCTGCGGGGTATTCAATACCCAAACTTCATCAGAATTCATCTCAGGGTCATGAGGGCCTCCATCCCGGCACGATCTGCTTGTGGCCTTGGAGGCACCCATAGCAGGTTCTGGGAAAGCCCCCAGGGAGCTCTGGAAGGTCCACTGGTGCCACCCTGCTGCCCCTGGATTTGGTCCTTATGCCCCTGTGGAGAGGCACCCAGATGGTGTGTTCCAGACCCAAAGGCCAGCACTGCCAGGGAGCAGGGGATGGGAGAGCCCATGTGCTCCTGGTCCACCCCAGTCTGTGGTGCTGTCTGGAGATCCTGAGGCCTTCGAGAGGTGAGGCCCAGTGGGAAGGGCGGAGTCACTGGGGGAGCCCTTAAAGGGACATGGGGACCGGCCCTCCTCCTGTTCACTGCCTGGCCGCCCTGAGGTCAGCGGTTTCCCCGCCATGTGCCCCCGCCATGTTGGACGGTGGCTCCCAGGCCCAGGTGAACGGAAACCGTGAGCCCAGATAAATTATCCTCCTGCAAAGTGATCATCTCAGGTGTTTTGTTGCAGTAATGGAAAACTGAATCTCACACACACAAAACAGGTGACCACAGCCCCAAGCCTTTGGCAGTTACAGAGATGTGCAGACCCAAGCTGACCCAGGCCCGGAAGTTTCCCTCGCTCTCAGCCCTGTCCTCCCTGCTGGCTTCCCATTGTCCGTGGTGACATGCTCACCTGGACGCCCTCCGGGGCTCAGCGGGCCTCTGCCCCCGGTGTGTGGGGCCTGGGAGGCACGCACGGAGCCTTCCTGGAGCACCTGTCAGGACATCTGCCTGTCTACTCAGCTGTACGCACAAGGACCTGGGCAGTAGAGGGCTGCAGAGACGGTTCACAGGCAGAAGGAAATCTTTACCGGAACTGCAACACCCGGCGAGTGAGTGAGGCATAATCTCAGTCCCCACCCCACGGACGCAGGAGTTTCTAGGGCTCCATTTCTGCTTTAGTGGGGTGGTTGTTAATATTGATTGTCACCTTGGCTGAATGAAGAGATGCCTAGGAAACCAGCCAACCCACTTTTGGGTATGTCTGTCAAGGGGTTCCCAGAGATAACTGGCTGTGGGGTGGCACACTGAGGGGGGACTCACCCAGAATGTGGGTGGCACAGTCGCATGGAGGGACTGGATGACACAAAAATGGAAGGAGGAGGACTCCCCAGGGCAGACTAAACACAGAGCCAGGAGCAAGGGAGCCTGGTGACCGTGAACTGAACCCTTCAAAGTCATGAGCCAAGATGAACCTCCGCTCCTTTAGGGTGTGGCTCTCAGGCACTGCGTCACAGCGGATGAACACAAGGGCCAGGGGCGTGAAGCTGCCTCTGCTATCCCCGCCCCTTTCCCGGTGCTGCGGCAAACCTTCCAAGCTTGGCCTGGTTCCCGCGTACTGGGAGGGGACAGCCAGTGTCCTCGTGGTGTCCCTCCTGCTCTGTGTCCTTCCTGGAAGCACCTGCTGCCGCTCTCTCACCCCACTCAGCACCAGAACTGCTGCCGCAGCCGCCTCTCTGCCCCCGCGGCCCCCCGCCCTGGAGCATCGCCCCTCTCCGGCAGTGCCCCTGCACCCAGAAGCGTGCAGGTTCCCCGCAGAGCCTGGCTGCCCCGGAAGTTGCTTAGCCTCTGCCACCGCCCTGGGGCTCATTGCCAGTGCTCAGGGTCCCCTATCTTGGATTCACCTCCACAACTCCCCACGCCCAGGCGGGCTCTCCGCCCCTCATGGCCTCCCACCTAAGGCTGCTGTGCAGGAATCGCTGGGGCTTCCCGAGGATTTCAACTTCCAAATCCCAAGCTGGAGAGAGAAAGCTCTGCCCTGTCCTGGAGTGGAGACCTTGGAACCGTCAGGGGCTCTGAGGAGAAAGAGACGGGGCCCAGCAGGGTGGGAGCGCCAGCACCCACCCCTCGGGATGCCAGCGGCCCCTCGTCCTTACAGCCGGAGAATGGCTGCTCTGGAGTTGGGGCCCAGGGCCAGCAGGGCACCTTGTAGCGGTCTCCTTAGTTTTCCAAGAAAAATGCACTGGGGGAAGGAAGGTCTCATCGGAATGCTCACCGCACCCTGCGTCTTCTCCCGGGACCGGATCCTCTGTCCCCCCCGCCCCCCAGGACGTGGCTTTCTCGCACTTCCTGCAGGCGGGCGGAGGGTCACTGGTCACCCGTGGCCCCGCCCCCTCGCCAAGCTCCCCCTCACACGCCCTCTTCTGTTTCTCGCTGAGCCCAGGAATTCAAACACTCAGACGTCTCAGGCTGTCAGCGCCCCTCTGGCCCAGCCTCGGCACAGGCACAGTGGCGTCCCATGCCGGCAGGGCGCGTGGCTGGGTGACTTGCTCTGGCCGATGAGCTGGGGCGGACACCCATGAGGCCCAGAACCAGAACACGACTCTGCAGGCCCAGCCTCCTCTGCCACGGGACCTGTGACATCCCAGACAGCACGAGGACACGGGGCAGAACACGCAGCCCCTCAACCCGGGACCGTGCTGCGGGACTCTCTCTGCCCCCGCTCCGTGCCTCGGCCGGACTGGGCCTCGTCACCCGCGTGTGCGCAGTGGGCAAGGTGCAGCGGCCCAGGGGTGCCAGGAAGAGCCTGAACCAGCGTCCTGGCCGCTCCCCCCTTTCCGGGAAGGACAGTCACACGGCCATGGCCCGAGGCCCCGTGCGGCCGCCAGTCGGGAGGAGGCGGCCCTGGGCGGGCAGGATTTCTTCACTTCCTGGCAGGCTCCGGCACACAAGCGTGTTTGTCTAGTGGGGAAAGGAATGTCGCGGACGGCTCGGGCGCTGGCAGGGAGGGAAAACAAAAATAATCTCTCTGCGGGCGCTGCTCTGTTTCTTGCGTGCACGTGCGAGTGTGTGCGTGAGGGGTGTGTGGTGTGCGATACACGTGTGCGTGCACGTGTGCGTGCATGCTTATGTGTGCTGTGCATCAGTTCACCAGCCCACTGCCAGCCCCCGGGAGGTTCCCTGGACTCGGGGCTGCTGAAACCCCCAGAGCCAGCACTCTGGGAGCCGACGCTGCCCAGTACCTGGCACCTGGAGGGACTCACTCCCCAAGGGGTTCAGAGCAGCGGTCCCTGCGCCCTCCCACTCTGTCAGCCGGCCCTGTCCTGAGCCCCAGTCCCTGCCGGGTCTGTGCCAGCTGGGCCCCCACGAAACGGCAACTCCCACTGAGCTGGCTTCAAAGCACCCAGACGCGGAGGGACCCGATGTCCGTGCAAGGCTGGCTCTGTCCCTGTCCCCCTCAGGGTTCCTGGCTCCCCACCGTGGTGCGCGCGTCCCCTCGGCTACCGCTTCCGACAGCGTGGTGAGGGAGGGGTCACAGGGGACCCTTGTCCCCTCCTGTTACCCCGAAGGAGGCTGAGCTCACGGTCAGGTTAGGGCCACAGTAAAATCCGGGGGCACTTTGAGGTCTCACCCCTCTCCTCCTCCTTCCCGTCTTCTTCCTCCCACACGCGACCCCGCCCCTCCATCCCCAGTGTCTGGGGCTTCGAAGAGGACGAGGGTACAGTGTGGGAGGGGTGACGACTCCCCTCAGGCCTCCCCTCAGGCTGCTGTGCAAATCGATCTCCACTGGAAGAGGGGGTTTCTGAGCCCACGTTGGGAGGTACGGTGTTTGCAGAGTTCACCATGCTCACAGTGGATCTGAGTGTAAGGACGAGAGTCATTCTTAGATGGATTAAAATGCAAAGGGTTTAGCTGGGCCCTGGAGGTGTACACCTGTAACCCTGGCCCTCGGGAAGCTGAGGCAGGAGGATCATGAGTTCAAGGCCAACCTGGGCAATTTAGTGAGGGCCTATTTCAAAACAAGGCAGATAAGCAGCCCAAACTAGTCGGATACTGGGATTCACCTTGTATTCTTTTGATGGGGCTCTGATAAGGAAAAAACGTGACAGTGGCTCGGGTCCAGTTACTTCTGGGCTTGGGTTTTGGCGTCTTCTGGAAGCTGCAGGGGAATCCCTCTCAGAGCACGGGCGCTGGAAGCCAGGTCTTCCATCTCTGGAGACCAGGGAAGACACTCTGCTCCCCTGAAGAGCTTTCTCCAACAAGGGGTCCCCACCTCTTCAAAGGCCTTCTTTGGGTTTCATAAGAACTGGGCCCAGTTCACGTGCCACGGAGTCCAGATTCACAGGCTGGTGCGGCCGCCACGCCCTCAGCCCTGGCTAGTTCACTCCCCTCACCCAGAAGGAAACCGAAGTCCGCCCAGCAGCCGCCCCTGGTCCCCGGGAGACAGCCTCTGCCGTGCAGCCTGCAGCCTCGGGGCCCCGGCAGTTCACAGAGCGGGGTTGCACGCAGCCTGCTCCCGGCCCCTCGCTGGCCCGCAGTCCCGAGGAGGTGGGCACGCCTGCGGCACAGAGACTCCTTCTCCTGCGTGGGCAGGGCGGGCGGCTCCGGGGCCGGCAGGTGCCGTGCGGCTTCCTAGAGGAGGCAGTGGGAGAGGCAGAGGCTCCAGGCAGAGCAGAGCAGTGCCGGGGTCAAAGGCAGGGGAAGGCCGCGTGCTGGGCAGGGAGGCGGCAGCCCGGGGACAGCAGGACGCGGGCAGAAAGAATGAGACGGAAGAGGGCTTGAGGTGGGGTGGGCAGGAGGCGGGAGGTCACCGGAAACCACGCCAAGCAGCATCCGGGGAGGCACTGGACCACAGGGCCTGACAATGGCCCTTGGCCAGGGAGAGAGCTCAGCAGTGAACGTCAGAGAAGCACAGGGCGCCCCAGGGAGCGGCAGGTTCCTGACTGCGTGCAGATGGCGGCCGTGGCACACTCCACACCATCACCGGAGAGCTGTGCGACCTGTCACAGACACCAAGCCAGATCCCAGATGCGCACTCCTCCCTGAAACTCAGAACTGCTCCAGGCACCTCGAAATCCTCGTCACGTATTGGCTTTCATACCCAGGATGCCCCTACTTCAAATATTTGGTGCCAGTGTCTGCAGAGAAAGTGAAGTCGCTGATTAACCCAGCACCAGCTGTAAATAAATATCTCCTGCCATCACTGGCACTGGGAATGCTGATCCTTCAATCACCCAGTGTCTACTGAGCCCCAGGGAGGTGCAGAATGCAGTGCCAGATTCTGATGGTGGAGAATAAAGAGAGGCTGCTGGATGGCTGGCTGGCTGGGTGGATGGAGATGAGATAGGTAGATCAATAGATTAACAGGTAGATAAATGATAGAGATGGACAACAGACAGGTGCATGATGGATGGGTGGAGGGGAAATAGAAGATAAACGGATAGACAGGACAGGCAGATAGAGAATAATGGGAGGTAGGCAGATAGATGATGATAGCTAGCCAGATATAGATGATCAACAATGGACGGATGGACAGATGGATGGATAGGGGGTAATAGAAGAAAGATGGATAGACAGCACACGTGAAGAATAATCCGGGCGTTCCTCATAGACCCCCATCTCTGGCAGTGCGGGAGGTGGAGGGGCCAGGGAGTCCCCAGGAGCACGGGGCAGTGGTGCCCAGCCTGCAGAAGCCAAGTCCCGTTTCCTAGGAAGAGGGGACAGCAGGGAGGTTTCCTCAAGGGCAAGCAGAAGCTGGGGACAAGGAGTTAATGGAAAATGGCCTGGCCTTGGTTTCAGAAACCCTGGTGAGAACCCAGGAGTCTGCAGCCCACTGTGTGACCCGGACAATAAAGTCCCCGGCCTGGCGCCATCTGTGCGCTCGCCTAAAGGGAAAAGGCAGCGGGGAGCCTGGTGCGAGCAGCTGCAGGGGCTCCCAGTCCTGCTCCGGACCTGGAGAGGGCGCTCTGCAGGGTGTCGGGTCAGGTGAGCTTCCCAGCCCTGCTCCGGACCTGGAGAGGGCGCTCTGCAGGGTGTCGGGTCAGGTGAGCTTCCCAGCCCTGCTCTGGGACAAAATGCGTTACTACTCCCACTTGATAGTGTTGGGCTTCTCCTTGGCACGGTGGAGAAGCAAAAACAGAAAAGGAAACAAAGGAAAAAGGCCTCCATGGCGGGCACGGGAGGGCTGCCGGAGCGTGCAAGGTCCCTCTGAGGCAGACAAAGAAGCTGGGGGCTTTTATTCGGTTTGACAGGGGGTGGAGTCTGAAGGGGCGGGCAGAGTGACGTACTGACAGCTGATTGGGGGAATGCTGGCACACAAGTGAAAGGCAGGAATTTCAGTTTTGGCTTGGAAGAAGAACGCGGAAATCAGTATGGAAGGGACTCGCGGTCGCACCAGGATCCAGTCCTGGCTGAGCTTCACACCGGCAGAGCCCATCAGATAAAAGAGAAAACTGGAAAATTTGCCTGAGGTCACGGCCTCCAGGTGAGTGAGCAGGCCAGAACCCAGAGTGGTGACCTCAGGGCGAACACCCCGGACCACACATACCTGCCGCAGCCCAGGGAACTACGGGAGTGGGCCGGGCCGCCCAGGGCCACCCCTGGGTCTCGCAATCCTGTGTGTGTCCCGTCCGTAGAATATGAGGCTATGGACACCGCAGGGCAGCCGTGTCCCCAGACCTTGGTCTTTTCTCCATCAGCAAAGCAATCGAGGCTTGAGCTGAGCCAGAGTCAGAGACAAGGCAGAGTTGAGGAGGGGCCCCCACCCCAGGAGTGCGCTCCAGCCCTGAATCCTGGAGCCCAGACCTCAGTCAGGAAACCCAGGGGCTCTGGAGGCCACACGGCCATCCCTGGGTTAACAGCGGGCATCCGGGCCACAGCCACCCTGTGGCTTCTGCTCACTCAGGCCTACCTAACAAGCCGCAGACAGACACCTGTGGCGGCCCGAGCTGGACGCGCAGGCCGGAGCCTTGCCGGCTGCCTGGGAGAGTACACGGCCTCGGTACCCCGCCTTGCGCAAGGGAGCCCCGGCCAAGAGCTCTGCAAGCAGCGCCTTATCTGTCCTGCTGCCCGCCGGCGCCTGGCAACCTGCAGCAGGTCCGCGCCCTTCGCTATCTCACTTGTTTTCGTAGTGAGCGCATCTGAGAGCCAAGAGCAAATTCCTCGCCTGGTGGAATATTCATCCCCTGCTGCTGGTGACAGGAAGAGTCCGGAGACGGCTTTGGCACAGAGGCGCCAGAGCCTGGTCACCCCGGGTTCAAACGTGGCGTCACCATCACCGCGTGGGGCTGTGCAATTCTGGACGGGTCACTTGTCACCGGGGCCTCAGCCTTCACCGATAAAGCTGAAATCTGCTGGGTGTGGTGGCACATACCTGTAATTCTGCTATTTGGGAGGCTGAGGCAGGAAAGAATGCACACTTGTAAATTCAGTGAGGACATTGGGTGGAACCTTCTAGAAACACAGCTGCCACCAAGGGGAAGAGACTAGGCAGAGAGCTTCCTGCTCTCTGCTCATGGAGCTTAGAGAAGCCACAGCTGGCCCCCCGCCTGAGGCAGGGGTTGAGGAGCGGGCTCACTGGCCCTGGGTTACGCTTCTGAGTTTGTCGGTGGATGTGTGTGTCCAGGAGGAGGGCCCTGTGGGTGCCCTGGTTCGTCCCACATGCGTCCCGCAGGACGGGGCGTCAGGTGTCTCTGGGTGGCCCTGTGTCTCCGTCTGTCTCTGTGCAGGGAGCGCCCCATGTCAGAAGCTGTGAGCGCATGTGGGGTCCCCTGTCTCAGCTCCGGCGGCCTCCCCAGCCCGGGCGCGGGGTGTGCGGCAGCAGCGCTGGGTGCAGATGTGGACGGGGCGCGGGTGCGTGCCTGCTGCCTCTGCTCCTGGCTCTGCTTCCGCCCCACGGGCTCCCGACCCTCCCCTCACACAAAGGCTCGAACACCGCGTCCTTCCTGTCCCTGCCCATGTCCCCAGTGTACACAGCGCCGGGCGGACGCAGGAAGCCCTCACCCTGGCCACCGCCCCCTTCCATGGCCAGCCGGGAGGGGAGGGTAGGGGGCAGTGGGGAGCCTCGCACCCCAACTCCTTGGGCGCCAAGGTCCTGCGGCACATGGGGCTCTCGTTTCCGGGCTCCCTCCAGGGGCGGTGTTGGTCCTTCCTGCTGCTGCGCAGACGTCTCAGTGCCCACACGGGAAGGGGGCCGCCGACTCCCAGGAGCAAGGGGCAGCCCCTGCCCGGCTTCCACGATGGCCTGAAGCTACGGCCACTTGTAGCCGGAATCATGAGGCAGGAGTGCCCAGCAAACTCGAGGGCAGCCAGGCTGACACCAACCTGCCCACTGGTGAGTGGCCGGGCCAGGAGCAAGACCGCAGCAGCGACCCTGACCAGCGAGCGCTCTGCAGCCCCTGCCACTGCCGCCGCAGGAAGCAGTCTCCCTGGAGATCCGGAGGGGACCAGCGAGGTCCAAGTCACAGCCACACTTTGGCACAGAAACTGTCACCACCCAGCTGTGGGCCCAGGGACCTCCTCGTCCTGGGACCAGGCCCGTCCAGCAGAAACTGACCTGCTCCCGCCAGCCCTCTGCCCAGCACTGCCCTGTGCCAGACCTGGAGAGAATGCTCCAGGGTTCAGGCCCTGGGGCTCCTCTGTGACACAGGCCAGCTCACGGGGTGCCCGTGGCCGCAGACCTGTGACCCTCACAGGGCCGGTCGTGAGCCGGGCCACCTGCTCCTGCTCTCTCCGCATCCCGGGGCGGCCTCCCGGCGGTGCCCCCATCCTCCCTGTCCTACCAGGGCAGTGATCACCTCCTCCCCCTCTTGCCTGGATCCGGCCACACGCGGACTCCACCCACCCAGCCTTCTTCCGGTCCTCCATGACCCCAGCCAACTCCGCTCCCTGGGGACCCGGGGCTCCTTCAAGGCCACACTGCCACCCTCCAGCCCTGTCCAGCAGGCATGAGCCCTGTCTTTTCAGTACCCGCTGCAAGTTTCCAGAAGGTCTCCCCGAATCAGCGGTCAGGTGCCCAACTGCTGAGGACACCAGGCACAGGCAGCTGGGTGGGGAGCAGGGCAGGACATCCAGAGCCCCAAGCAGGTGGGCACTGGACACTCCCTTGCCCAGAAGGCCCGAGCTAGGAAGGGGGACGAGGGCTGCTAACACTGCTCTCAGCTGTGGGTCCCCTGCCCAGACAGCCTGGGACAGCAGGTGACCCCGCCAGCCAAGGGGCGGGGCTGAGAGGAAACCCGGAGCCGTCTGTGTGTCTCAGCTCTTAAGGTGCTGCCCGGTCCACAGAGACGCCACACACGGTCGGCCAGCTCCACCCATGGCTTAGGAAGGCCCCCATTTAAGAAGAGCTTTTACGAAGTGTCTCCCACTTTGGGAAGGTTGGTAGCACTTTCAAAATTACAAAGCCCGGTGTAGTGCACACGCCTGTAATCCCAGCACTCGGGAGGCTGAGGCAGGAGAACCACTTGGAGTTAGCCTGGGCTGCATAGTGAGACACTGTCTAAATAAGTTACAAATCAAACTCAGCCCTGGTGGCCGCAGCAAAGTGGGTCTGGGGGCCCCTTTGCCGGAGCTCCTAGCTGGGGTCCTCCCAGATGGGTCCCAGCTTACAAGGTAACGGGTCGGGGTCACCCCCGCTGGGCTGGCGCTGGGGTCCATTCAACCAGGGAAAACGTCTGGAGCCCAGTAACCCACCGCGGTGCTCAGGCGGCAGCAGGGGTAGAAGGTGCGGGTGATCCGGAAGCCGAGGTCGTGGCCCGCCTCGGGTGTGGTGACCAAGGGGCCAGCAGTCGGTCCCTAGGCACGGTCCTGCTGCAGGCCTGAGCTGTGGCCTCTGCGCTGCACGGCAGGGCCAGCACCTGGGGGCCAGGAAGTGAGCCTTGCTCTGCGCTGCCTGCTGGGGACAGGCCGAGCCCCGGCACCACCGACCCAGAGCGATGCCATCGCGGGGCCGCACAGGTGCCCACTGGGCTGCCAGGTGGCTCCCTGGAGGAGCCCAGGGCAGGAATCAGGGTGGCTGGGGTGACAGAAGGCCCAGCCAGTGACTGCCAAGGAGAGTATCTCCAGTCTAGTAGGCTGGGGATCCGGGCAGGGCCGCATCCTCCAGGCCCAGCTGGCTGTCCTCCTGCACATGAGGCAGAGCGGGTGACCTCGCAGCCCTGGGACCCCACCCCTGCCAGGGCCGGGATTTAGCTTAGGACACAGCGCCTGCCCGGCAAGTGTGAGGTCCTAAGTTCAATTCCTGGTACTCAAAAATCCTTGAAAAAAGAGCCAGGGATGTAGCTTAGTGGCATAAGTACCTGCATGGCAAGCACAAGGTCCTGAGTTCGATTCCCAGTACCAAAAAAAAAAAACTGTTACCAGCATTCCCAGATTGAGGAGTTCTGTGGAGGTGGAGTGTGTTCCCTGCCATCACTGTCACTGACTATGGTGAAGGCCCTGCCCTGGGGACACAGGTGCCCTCCCAGCCCCCACCCCCGGACTGTACTTCCTGAGGAGGTCACTCTCCCTTCCTGTGCCTCAGTTTCCCCTGCCCATCCAGCACAAGAGAAACCAGCAGTTCGCACTGCTCTGGAGTGGGAAAGCCGTCACGGGTCTGTGAGGAGCTGAAGCCTGGGGCCTCTCCCTGCAAGACTGCGGGGTCCCCTGTGCAGAGGACACTTGCTCCTGCAGAACCCCGGCGTGGCGGCTGGCAAGGCAGCTGGGTCACAGCCTTCGGCCCTGTGCTCCGCCCCTCCCTCCTGGCTCTGAGCCCCTGGAACGCTACGCAGAGTGTGGCTGAGGAAAAACACATTCTCACTGCCCTCCTCGGGGCCACCCCTCGGCTGCCGGGGACGGAAGCAGCCACACCGTCTCCCTGTGACCCAGGTGGCCTCCACGGCCCCGAGAGGAATTTCCTCCTCCTCCTCCTCCGACTGTCCCCTTCCTTCCCCCAGCGCCGTCCCTCCAGGGATGAGGTTAGGAAAGGGTGCCAGCGGGGACTTTTCCACTGAGGCCAGCAGAAGGAAGTGCAAAGGGCCACCAAGCAGAGCGGTCAGGGCGGGGACACAGCAGGGGACCCCGGCGACTCTGGGTGGGGCTATAGGTCCCCAGGACAGAGTGGATTTTTCCAGCCGCTGCACTCCCCAAGCTATTTACGAAGCTGAACTAATCCGGCCCTGTGGGGTGGGCCCGCTGGATGCCAGCGTGTGCTCCCTCCACCCAAGGCTGAGTCCGGGAGCCCAGGGTGGGCAGGGGAGCACGGCCAAGTCCAGGACGCCGGCCTCTGTCACCGCTCAGCCCCCAGGTGCCCAAGAGAGGCCAGCCTCACGGCAGGGTGGGACACCGCTCTGCTGCTTTCAAGCTGGCCTGTGCCAGTGTCTCTGAGCCTCAGTTTCCCCATCTGACCATGGCGGCCATCAGGCCCATCTCACAGAGCTGGGAGTAAATGAGGACCCACTGCATGCGCACAGCTGGGCAGGTGCTGGGGCCGGGGGGAGGGGGCATCCTGCGATGTCACTCGGAGCCTGAAGGGACAGAGCCCAGGTTGGCTGCACAGCTCGGTCAGCTCGACAGAGGGGGAACTGAGGCGCGAGAGGCAGAGACCAGGGCCCGGGTCCATTTCCAGCTGGCACCCCGCGGTCCCCACATCCCACGCCCTCGCAGTTGTCGCTGGTGCGAGCCGGAGACGCGGGCGTGGCCTGCACTTGGATGAGGAGGCAGAGGCTCGAGGTTGCGGAGGAACCGGAGAAGCAGCCCTGCTCCCCACACGCGGGTCGGGGTGCGAGCCCCGACGTGGTCAGGTCACCCCTTTCCTTCCTCAGACGAGTTCAAGTCGGGCAGGAAGGGTCCGAGTCACGCCTGTACGGTCAGGAGTCCCAGGTACCGGCCGGGCAGGCCGGGACTGCGTGTCCAGCGCCACAGCAGGCAGCCCGCCCGCGGCCCCGGCCCTCCCGTCCACGGAGAGCCCGGCCCGGCCTGCCCTCTGCAGCCCTTCCACTCAGCCCCGGTGACGGCCAGGTAGACTGAGGCTGGCACAGGCAGTGTGGGCGTGGGCCCTGCTCCCTGCAGTTTCCCAGACGGGGCCCCAAAGCCTCAGTCCCTGGCGCCCCTTAGAAAGGTGGGCTCGGCGCGCCAGTCCTCACAGCGGGGCCCGGCCGACAGCTGCCCAGGGCCGGGCGTCCCCGGCTGCGCTGTGCGGCCGGCGCTGACTCAGGGCCTTGGCAGCGGCTCGCCCTGTCCTGCAGCCTCCGAACATTCCGTCCACGGCTGCTGGCACGGCGCAACCACGGGCAGGGAGAGAGCGCCGCCGCCGCCCCGCCTGATTCAGAAGCACCGCAGCTGCTTTCAGCCGGGGAAGGCACCGCCCACGGGAGCGGGGGAGGCCGAGAGAAAGCGGAGACGCCGAGGGCCGCTCCGGGCTTTTCCCTCAGGGGCAGCAGGGCCTCCAGCAGGCTCAGGGTTCGAGGAAATTGCTTGTCCTGTGGGGGCCTGGCCCGGCGGGGTGGCTAATGCCTGTCATCCCAGCACCCGGGAGGCTGAGGCAGGAGGACTGTTGCAAGTTCAAGGCCAGCCCAGGTTATGTGGTGAGAACCTGTCTCAGAAAAACAAAAACTTTTCAAATAGAAGATCTACAGGGGACCGGAGCACCCCGCCTCACGGGGGCCAGGTCCTGCGGTTCACGGTTCCAGCTGTTACTTCTCAGGGGCCGCTCTGCACCCTCGGCAGCCCGCTGTGGCTCCATCCACTCGAGCCTGCACTCATTCACTCCCGGGGCGAGCACCTGGAGCCTGCTACACACCGCCCCCGCTCAGTGGCTGCCTGCTGCCGGCTCCACGCTGCCCCGTCCACCAGAGAGGCCACGCCAAGTGGCCACCGCAGGCACTCACGGTGTGACGGTGAAGCTGGGGCTGAACGGGCAGCAGAGCCCTGCCGGACCCACCCCTCCGTCCCCGCCACAGCCCGAGCCTGGGGCAGCCTCGACGCATGGCCCGGCCTGGGCCGGGTCCTCCCCAGTGGCACACGTACCCTCTGCAGACAGGTCTGGCAGGGCGGTGGCTGCGCCGGGGCACCTGCACTGAGAGCCCCCGCCATCCTTTCCGTCCTTCCACATAGACCCATTTGCCAGGGGGTAAACTGAGGCTCAGAAACCAGCGTTGGCGTTGCAGCCAGTGGAGCTGAGTCCCGGGGTGCTGTCCCCACCCCCACCCCGCGTCTTACGGGCTCCGTCCACGGCAGGAGGACCCCAGCCTCTCTGTGGTTTTGTGGCGTTCACGACCTGGCTCCAGCCCCGTGCTCCCTCCTCGTGCCCATCCTCTCTCACCGTGGTGAGTGCTTTACTGTGCTGGTTTGGTTCGGGTTTGGGTTTTTTGAGACAAATTCTTGCTATGTAGCCCAGGCCTTGAACTTGCAGGGACCCTCTCACCTCAGCCTCCCGGTGCCGGGATTCCGGGCCCTCAGCTGTGAAGATGGCCCCGAGGCTCCCCTGGCGGCTCAGCAGGTGGGTCCCAGAGGAAGTGCTGTGCGATGGAGAAGCTCCCACGCGGGCAAAGGAGAGAGCGCGGCGGGAGGGTCACCGGGGGCACTGCCCTCGTCCTCCTCCACACCTGGCCCTTCCCACGCCGCCCACACCCGGGTTCTGAGCCATCCAAGCCACCGTCCTCCCCATGTGCTCCCGAGGGCCAGGACAGGCAGAGGCCTGTATTTTTGTTTTGTTTGGTTTTGAGGTCCTAGGTTTATGGGGGAAATGTCCAAAGCAGGACGACAAAATTGGAGGCTTGGTTTTAATGTGCACATTTAACAAACCGATGTTTTAAACACACACATGCATGCGCGCACACACACGGCATGGTGACTGTGTCCATCCCACACGCAGAGCCGTGGCCAGCCTGCCCTCCCTGGTCACCTGACCCTGGGGTTGGCCCTGGTGCTTCCCGAAGCCGCCAAGAAACTCCACATCCCCACCCGCCCCTTTTCCCTTTTTTTTTTTTTTTTTTTTTTTTGCGGCACCGGAGATCCAACTCACAACCTCGCGCCTACCAGGCAGGTGCTTAAGCCACTGAGCCAAATTCCTGGCCCTGGTTTTTTTGAGGCAGGGTCGCACTATGTAGCTCGGACTGGCCTTGAGCTCACGTTGTAGCCCAAGCCGGCCTCGAACTCACAGCGCTCCTCCTACCTCAGCCTCCCAAGTGCTGGGATTAAGGGCTGGGATTAAGGGGCGCCCACCAGCCCGGCTCCCTTTTCCCTTTTGCCCTTTGGGTACCTCCACCTAGCAAGCCCTTTCCTCTACTTGGCAGACTCTTGTCTGACCTGCAAAACCCCATGCAATGTCACTTTGGGCACCACCCTTGCCCCTCTTCCAGCAGACCCCTTCCCCGTGGGGGACCGCGTGAGTCTCCACTCCCACGACATCCCCTACTAATTCTCTTGAAAGTTTACCAAGTTGAAACCATCCATTAATGAACCCGCTGCCCCCACTAGCCTTAAAGCCTATTCAGCCAGGGCCAGATCCTCTGCGCTCCCTGGGCCAGTGCGAGAGGCCGTCCCGTCCCCAAGCACGGCTGGACCCAGTCTCTAATTTAGTCTTGGTCCCCGTCGTGAGGCGATTGAGATGTACATGGGACCGGGCTCCCTGACAGTCAGATGAGAGCTGCCATGCAGCCACCCGGGACACTGTGACCTCCGGGGCCGGGGACAGCAGTGACTCAGCCCATTCATGGCCCTGTGGCCCACAGCCACCACCGATGGGAAGAGCAGCAGCCCCTGAGGGTCATGCAGTTCTGAGCACTCTGAGTTTCTACCAGGCATTCGATAAATTCAGTCAACAAACACCAAGCACCTACTGTGTGCCTAGGTGCTGGGCAAGGGACCAAACTCACAGATGCCACCTTTGTCACCCACAGCCCACGCTGATGAGCCTGGAACTCACACACACACAGGAAACACGCCCTTCTCCGTGCGTGTGGGGCCACGCTGTCTCGGAGCAGGGCCTCGGGATGGGGGCGGGGTCCCCAGTGCCGATCGCCCAGAGCCCCTCTTCCTCCTCTGCCGATGCCCCAGCAGCGAACGTGGGCTCTGTCCTGAGCCGCCGTCCAGTGGTGTGCAGACCGTGACGGGGGCCACTCGGGAGTCCCTGTGACACCACCCGGGACCCAGGTGTCCTCCAGGCCGCTTCCCTCCGGGTGCCATTGGGGAGGCGCAGGCGGCTGCGTCTCTCTGGGGCTCCGTGCTTTGGCTGCTGCGGCGCTGAGCGGGCGCTTCCGGGGCGTGCTGTGTGCTGGGGTATTGATGTCTCCATAGGAGGCCACATTTCACCGAATTAGAGTAAACCTGCACGTCCAGCCTGGGAAAGGGGGGTCGAGGGCCAGTGTCAGGGTCCTCAGGCCTCGTGCTCAGGGAAACCCGGCCTGTCGGCTTCCTGAGAGCCTGCAGGTGACTTCAGAGCAGCTTTGTACCACACCAGGCAGCAGGAAAGCAGAGGAAGTCCTAGGTGCGGCCAGTGGCTGTGTCGCACCTTGGGGTGGCTTGTGAGCGAGGTCGCTGAACCCTCCCCAGAGAGCCAGCCAGACCCGCGTCCCTGTGACCTGCGTGTCACAGATGCAAACCTTCCCGGCACCGGGGCCGCTGGCTGCCGTTCCTCGGGGACGAGCGCCCGGACGCGTCCTGCAGGAAGGGCCCTGGAGCGGGGCCACCTCGTGCCTGCAGCTCCGGAGCCCGCAGGGCTCTCCCCGGGCTCTCTGCCTGCCGTTCACAGGGTCTCCCTGAGCCAGGCCAGCGGTATCGCCCGGCGCCCACGGCCCCAGGCGGGCAGCGTCTGAGCAGGGCAGCGGGCATTTGTGGCACATGAGGCCCTCAACCTGCTCTTACAGCGCACACCTGTGAACGGGGCGAGGACCAGACGCGGTGCGGACGGGAGTGCTCAGCGCCCAGCCGTCGTCGGGAGTTCTAGAAAGGGAAGCGTGACTGTCCGTATGAGGGGTCCTCAGCATCCCCCGCCTAGAGACGGAACTGGAATCCAACCACCAGGAAAAGGAAATTGTGCCAGGTGCAGTGTGCACACCCGTGATCCCAGCTCCACGGGAGGCTGAGGCAGGAGGATCACAAGTTCAAAGCTAGCAATTTAGTGAGACTGTCTTGGTTACTTTTCTCTTGTTCTTAGGACAAAATACCCGACACCCAAAGTTAAAGGAGGAAAGGTTTATTTAGCTCGCAGTTTTGGAGGTTTCAGTACACGCTCAGCTGGCTCTAAGACAGGGCGGCCTGGCGAGGACAACACGTCAAGGCAGCAGCAGACAGCAAAAGCAGCCGGAGCAGGAGTGGGCGGGGAGCAAGGCTCTTTCCCTCCCTCACACTGAAGCAGGCTGCGGCCCTTGCGCGGGGGAGCACTCACAGCACCCCCTGCCCTCCCTGGCCCAGGCTCAGGATGTCTACAGAGTGAGGGCCCTGGCACTGCCGAGTCGTTCAGTTCACCTTCCGAAGGTCTCCAGCTGCCACGGTGTATTCCACTGTCGAGGAAACAGGAAGCGGTCCTGCATGCCAAC